>JACVVK020000151.1:1005000-1070000 GCA_018292915.2 Batillaria attramentaria
TCTCAGACGCTATACCGTGACCCGAGTCTCAGACGCTATACCGTGACCCAAGTCTCAGACGCTATACCGTGACCCAAGTCTCAGACGCTATACCGTGCCCCGAGTCTCAGACGCTATACCGTGACCCAAGTCTCAGACGCTATACCGGGACCCAAGTCTCAGACGCTATACCGTGACCCAAGTCTCAGACGCTATACCGGGACCCAAGTCTCAGACGCTATACCGTGCCCCGAGTCTCAGACGCTATACCGTGACCCAAGTCTCAGACGCTATACCGTGACCCAAGTCTCAGACGCTATACCGTGACCCAAGTCTCAGACGCTATACCGTGCCCCGAGTCTCAGACGCTATACCGTGACCCAAGTCTCAGACGCTATACCGGGACCCAAGTCTCAGACGCTATACCGGGACCCAAGTCTCAGACGCTATACCGTGACCCAAGTCTCAGACGCTATACCGTGCCCCGAGTCTCAGACGCTATACCGTGACCCAAGTCTCAGACGCTATACCGTGACCCAAGGGACTGATTCTGATGCGGACAGTTAGCATATTCGATGAAAAGTTGTCCACACGTTGTTGTATGATTATCATACGTATTGGCACTTTAATGTAGCATTCTCAACGAAAAACTATTGTGATGTTCAGGCTGTGAATTAATGCTGTGAAATTCTGTTGATCAGGGCGTGGAGGTGTGATATCCCTGGTGCAGCAGAAGGCAAGCTGTCAGGTCGTACTGTGGGGATCAAAGACAACACGGCTGTGGCCGGCGTCCCCATGAGGAATGGCGGCAAACTTCTGGAGAACTACGTGCCTGAGTTTGACGCCACTGTTGTCTCTCGCATCTTAGACGCTGGTCAGTCCGGCGTACTCGTTCTATATACTATTTATACCACCACCAATAATACTAACTCACACTACACATGTGTCATTTGCTGGATCCACGCTTTATTACCTTTAAAACGTATGACGTGTACTTTATTCTTGTGTACCTGTCGAGAATATCATTTTCATCATAATATTCATTTTTCAGGTGTCTGAATCAATGGAAAGGTGTTCGTGTTCATTGATTACAAGCATAAGATTGATGTCTCAGGTGGCCGTATCCACGGAAAGGTGTTCATGTTCATTGATTACAAGCATAAGATTGATATTTCAGGTGGCCGTATCCACGGAAAGGTGTTCATGTTCATTGATTACAAGCATAACATTGATATTTCAGGTGGCCGTATCCACGGAAAGGTGTTCATGTTCATTGATTACAAGCATAAGATTGATATTTCAGGTGGCCGTATCGTTGGAAAAACATCAGTGGAAGACACATGCTTCAGTGGCAGCAGCATCACCAATACAGACGGTCCAGTGAGAAATCCGAGAGACGAAACTCGTATAGCCGGGGGGTCTAGTGGCGGGAGCGCTGCGGTGGTGAGATTTTTTAAAATTGTTTTCCCCGCATGGACAGTCAAAATGTGTGCGTCAATGATATATGGATGTTACACCGTTCTGGCAATGAACTGTCTGTATTTGTTATTTCGAGGTGATCACGGCGGTAATGAAGCCAGACGAAAGCTAAATGTGTCACTGACGTGCGAAGCTAGTCTTGTCGTCTGCTAATGTGACCTTCGTGCACTGTATTAACAGAACACAGATTGTGAAATTCCAAAATTCTACTTCTGGTTCCAAAATCATACACACCGGGGCCCCTCAGGGAACGGTCCTCTCGCCGGTTCTTTTCACAATCTATACGGATGATTTCCGGAGCAGTAGCCCTCTTAGTAAACTATACAAATACTCAGATGATTCAGCACTGACAGACTTTTCACAGTCAGACACTCACTTTGAACAGCAGGTGTCTGAACTATGTATCTGGTGCAGGAATAATTTTCTGGAACTGAATGTGAAGAAAACAAAAGAAATGGTGATTTGCTCTGGAAGGGAGGATGTGAGTGTGAATGACTTGGTGATTGGAAGCGAGACTGAGGAGCGTGTGAGTGAATATAAATACCTGGGAACCATCATTGATGATAAATTGAATTTTGAGTCAAACACTACAACTATTGTTAAGAAATGTAACCACCGACTGTTTTGTATGTACAGACTACGCTCTTTTCAAGTTAGCTCTGAAACTCTGCAGGTCTTTTATCGCAGTTTTATTGAATTTGTTCTGACTTTCTCTTTTCCGTGCTGGTTTGGCACTCTGACTGTAAAAAACAAAAGTAAGCTGAACTGCTTTGTCAATAGAGGCAGCAAGGTTGTGGGTGAAAGGCAAGCAAGTTTGAGTGTGTTGTATGAGAATAGAATGGTGAGGAAGGGTTTTAGTATTATGAATGATTCTGGCCACATTTTATCACAGCATTATCAGAAATTACCATCAGGCCGACGGCATAGAGCCTTTACTGCCAAGAAACTCAAAACAATGAATAGCTTTGTACCAATGTCTATTAGGCTGATGAATAAGCAGATGTAGGGTTGTGTGTGTGGTTCCTTGACGGGTGTCAGCTGGCGTTGACTGTGATAGAGTTATGTAATGTTGTTGTAATGTTATGTTATGTTGTTGTAATTTATTTATAGTGCTGCAACATTGTGATAGATTTTTAGGTATGAGTGTGCGAGCATGTAATAGGTGGAATGGGTGTGCATGGCCGTATGAGTGAGTGTTTGGCGTGTTTTATGTCGTTGTTTTTTATGAGAGACCACAAAGCAATGTTCCTCTTTTGGAAATTTAATAAATGTCTTATGTCTTATCTTATGTCTTATGTATTCATACGCCGAAGTTGCAAATGCTGGTGATCATCGACGTGGGAACATCATGGAATGATCAGTAATTTTTAATGAGAGCGTGATTGTGTTACAATGGACTTTTACTGCTTTCTTACCGTGTTTCGGTCACATCGAACTACACCTGCTTCCCTCCTCTTAGTGTAACCGTGTGCAGGTAAGGGACGCAACGCAGAGGTCGCTTTGACTTGTGTTGGTTTATTGTGACACTCAGGAAAACACAAAAATAAAAAAATAAAAAACCCCAAAGAAAAACCTAAAAGAAAACCTAAAGGAAAAACCTCATGGAAAAACAGTGCAGAGTGAGAGTGTGATGGCAGAATACAACGTGTCTCTCCTATGAGTGTGGTTCGACAAAGACAAAAACACTACAACGGCAAACTAAACTGGCGACGTCCTCCCTGGCCACGTGCACTCGAACTGAAAGACACATAGCCAGGGGACCAATCGGCTTATATAGGCGGGGCCCGGGCCGCAAAGGGAGCGGCTACCCCTGGCCCTCGGGAAGGCCTGGGGCAACGGGGGAAAGAGGGTAGATTTGTGTTTCTTAGGGGCCGGTTGATCACAGATTGCAGCCGATCTACTAGGCCTAGGCCGATCGGGTTTAAACCAAATGAAACTTCAAGGAAAGGGCTTTTAAGGGATATAGGTTGAGACAAAATCGGGGCTAGGGTTATTTTACTGTGGACGTATAAACAGCTCTACCGGACAGGGTTTTGACGGTGATAAACCACAAAATCGCCAATTACACTGCTTCAAACCAAACATCTGCCACAAAACTAAACATATCTAAACAGGTCTAACTTCGCTGGTTCCACTGGAGTAATCAGTTTCTCAATAGGTTAATGCTACGGCGGGATATTTAATCTCAAAGTCCGAGCAGAAACACAACTAATTTCGGCTACTGTGAGACATCATCAGGAACGACAATCGCTGTGGAGTCTCAAGTTATGGTTCCTGGTCAAAGGCACTGATAGCTAGCGGGTAAAGGGGTGACAAGGGTAGCTAGAGGGAAGGCGGGACGAAAATAAAGACGGGGAAAAGAAGAAAACTAATCCGGGAAAAATATCAATGGGTAGGGGCCGAGTATACCCGGTCTCATTAGTATCTGGCAAAAAGTTTGCCACACCATGCCATGTGTTATGCTAATGATGCCGAGGGATGCGATTGGCTGAACTCTAGGGGCTCGACCCTTTTAATTGACAGGGGTGGAGTCGCCCATTATGAGCAATTAAGTGGTTTCTGATTTTGTTTTTTGAAAGACAATATTAACTGTGTTGCCCTGCGCTCCTTGGAGCTAATGCATAATGTCAAGGCGTCGTCTTTCGATGGCCAGCGGTAGAACTGGTTGGTTTAAAAAAAAAAAATAGAGGTGAATTTTGCATGTGACCCGTCTGACTGCATTTACATGTCTGGAGGGGTGGGGTGGTTGTTTGGGAGTTTAACGTCCTTTTCCACCACATAAGGGTGATATCAAAGACGGGGCAACGAGAAAAAAGGCCAGCACAAATATTTTGCCCCAGCCGGCGGGATTGGAACTCACGACCCGAGCATTGAGAGTCGAACGCTCTACCATTCGGCCACACCGGCTCCCCTTACATGTCTGGAACTGTGTAAAAAAAATTGTATAAAAGCGCCAAAATAGAGTAATTAAAAAAACAACCAAAAAAAAACAAAAAAAAAAAAAAAAAAAAACCAAAAAAACTTACGTATCAAATTGGGGAAAAAACAACCACCACAAACCAGACGGTGAATTTTGCATGTGTCCAATGCCTTGCGTTGACGTGGAAAATAAGTTAGAAGCCTAACGCTTTGCTATGATTTACAGGTCGCGGCGGGCCTGGTGGACATGGCTATAGGTGGTGATCAGGGTGGATCTATCCGGATCCCCTCTAGCTTTAACGGTATAGTGGGCCTGAAACCGACCTTCGGCCTTGTTCCCTACACAGGCGCTTCGGCCATTGAGCCGACAGTGGACCACCTGGGACCCATGACCACAACTGTGGCTGACTGCGCTCTGCTGCTGGAGGTGAGGACGGTCACAGGGGCGGGTAACTCCTATGTAGAGAAGTAGTCTGATTTATCTGCCCCTTACCTGAATGATTTGTGGCAGATGAAGCCCGATAATTGGTGTATAACGTGACAGGCCTATTTGAGATACGTGCGTCATATGGGGGAGAGGGAGACAACTCCGTTTAAATTCCGCCAATCGCTGGGCAAAGCTTTACCTTTATTTATTTTAATTTGTATCTTCAGTTCTTATAAATGTAAAGAATTTTTTGAGGGGGAACGATATTCAGGTATGTTTCGCGCACACACGCACGCACTATATAAGCAAAACCGAAGTTAAAGTTACTCTGTGCGTTTTCGTATTCTTTATAAGATACTGCTCCAAAAACAACAATCAGTACTTAAAAAGAAAAACAAAGCAGAACGACAGGATAATTAACTGGATTTGTCAAAGCAAAAAATTTCTGGGGTAAAACACAGAAACACAGGATACAAATAGACAACTAGTTTTTTGGTTTTTTTTTTCTTGGCCAGGTGATCGCTGGTTACGATGATGGGAGAGATCCTAGACAGTTCCCCAACATGGCTGTCCCGGAGTACTCCAGATTGGTGAGTTGTTCTTCTGTTGTGCTTTGCATCTTTCGTGCTTGAAGCCTGCAGGTGTTGTGTGAAGGTGATGTGAACTAGGAGTAGCTGTACTCAACACAGTGTCGCAAGTGTATGAGTGGCGTTTCGCAGACTTTTCCCCCCTCATATTTAGTGAACTCTGCTATAATTATGCTAAAGTCCCCATTTGGTGCCCTCACATTCGCAACACTTGGCTGCAGAGGTCCGGTGTAAGGGATCGTCTTTTTAGTTTTAGTCTCGGTGCGGAACCAAAGACAGCGCTAACAAAACGGGGTTCTACCAGTCAAGGGGAAGCAACCATCAGCTAGTATATGTTCCTGGGGAAAAGCTCTTAGTATAGAGATGTGTGTGTGTGTGTGTGTGTGTGTGTGTGTGTGTGTGTGTGTGTGTGTGTGTGACAGATCGACGGAAATGTGTCCGGCAAGAAAGTGGGACTGCTGAAGGAGGGATTTGACAACTGTACAGAGGACATTGTGAAAACCATCGTGAGAGGTGTCGCCAACAACTTACCATCATATGGTATTTCTGTCGCCGATACCTCTATCCCCATGCATAGAGACGGTACGTGATGCATGCTTGCGATGTTTTTAAACGCTGGATCATAAATCAAAGTATGTTTTTTTTTTTTTTTATAAATGTCTGAGGCCATGCAGTTTCGCGTCGCATATGCCTACAGCTAACCCGTTTATTCCGTGTGTCGTGTATTTGCTTTCTCCTAGGCATCTCAGTTTTACCAGTGCTGTTCTTTTTACCCCATGTATACCTCTTTTCTTCTCTGCCTATGGTAGCAGTTTTCCTTAGTTCCCAGCGGGCAGTGGCATGCCCTAGCAGGTAGAGCCTTGGACTTTGCATGCTGGAGTTGCGAGTTTGAATCCCGGCAGGAAGCCAATAGACGACTCCACTTGGCAGGCCTCGAGACCAAAGCCCCGTCCCTTTACTCTGCCGTGTGTAGGCAAATGCAGTACGGCTATGACGTCATTTTATTGGCAAAAGGGGGTGATTTCAAGATGAAAGCCATGAACGTAATGGCCTTTTTCCTCAAATGATTATAATGCCAATGGACTTACTGCTTTCTTTCCACGTTTAGTCATAGCAAACTGCTCGTGCTTCCCTCGCTGGAGTGTCGGGCCAAACGTTTGCCAGACCATGCCATGTGTGTTTATTATGCCGCGGGACGCGATTGGCTGATTTCGGGGGGCTCGACCCAGTTGATTGACAGCAGTGGGGTTGTCCCTTATTTAGGCTGACTTTTTCCTCTTTGTCCTTTTTTGATTACCCTTATGTGGCAGAGAAGGGATGTTTTACAAACAACCCGCCCACCAACCAGCCAACCAATCACGCCTGGTTCCATTTTCAGGTGGCGCCATCTGGACAGTAGGCTCCGGGCAGGGGCTGTACCACTGTATGCTCAGGGATGGAGGTATGTATTTACAGTATCACTTAACTACAGTTGGATTTCAATGTAGAACAGGCTTTAGTTTGTGTTAGAATCTTACTTTAAAAAATTAAGATAATCGGGTTGTATAGGGAAAATCTTGATAGTGGCAGATTCATCAGTCCTAAACGCCAAGAACGAATGACACGCGTGGTTTGTCTTGTTCAGGTGCTACGTACTATACGAAAGGATTTTACCCGGCGTCAATGCAAGAGGCAACCTTCCGTGGTGTAAGCACCCACCCTCACGACATCCCGCCCCTCGTCAAGTTCTACAGCATGTACGGCGAGTACATGACACAGTTGTACGGCCACGGGAACAAGTTCTACGCTAAAGCCAACAACCTGGTGATGGAGCTGACACGTCAGTATGACGCGGCTCTACAGAAGTTTGACGTCATCGTCATGCCCACATTGCCATACGTTGCAACAAAAATACCACCAGCGGACATCGGCTTCGCTGGTAAGTTTAACCTGAGGTATCGCCATTGTTACATCATCAGAGATATAGTTAGGTTCAGTCGAGCGAGTCAGAAAATTTATTCTCTGAATGTGAAGAAAAAACAAAAACCGCAATGGTTTGCATTGGATTGTTGTTAAACGTGTGATCCAATACCCCCACCCCCTCCCACTTCCGTCACATATCCCCCCCCCCCACACCTCGCCTCTCTACCCGTATGATCCAGTCTTTGAAATTACCCTTAAAGTGGATAAAAGAACACACACACACACACACACACACACACACACACACACACACACACACACACACACACACACACACACACACACTTACTCCTATGCCTAAGCCCCCACTTCTTCTAGAAACGAGTTTGTGTGCATTGTTGTTCCGTTTGCCTGTCACCAGATTATCACCACCATACTCTGTCCATGGCCAGCAACACAATGCCATTCAACAGTACAGGACATCCCGCTATCACCGTGAACGCCGGGTTCGCCCCGACTGACGACGGCAAACAGCTGCCTGTAGGACTGATGATCGTCGGCAAGAAGTTTGATGACGTCACCGTGCTCCAGGTGGCACGTGCGGTGGAGAAACTCGCACCAAAGGACAAACTGTCCGGTGTTTGAGCGCTCACAGCGACACAGATCAGTTTGATAATTGTCTCTTTTACAGCATACTGGGACGTCTCACAGGTTTGATATCTGGCACTATGCATGAGTGAGACTCGTTTCATTTGGTAAGTGTCTTTAGATGAATATTTTCGAACAAGGACTTGAACATTAGAGATGTAAACAGAACAGTATTGTAATCGAGTGAAAGCGTACGTTGTTATTAGCGTTAATAGACGACTCCACTCGGCATGCCCCGAGGCCAAATCCCCGCCCTTTTCCTCCGCCGTGTACTGGCAGAACCGTGTGTTTATCCTTGCGGCTAAGGTTCTTTATGTTTACGTAAATTACACTGATTTGTGAACCTATGTAACACACCTTCCTGATGTTGTGAAATCTCATATTTACTACAGACGAGAGCCATCAAATCAAATTATTACCCGGTATGTCATAATATGACATCTTTATATGGTTTTCGTTTCCTTCTGTCTCCTGTTTATCATGTCACCAGTTTCTTGTTCCCCAGTACAAATGATGTCTTCTTGGTTCGGGTTGGTGTACTGCCAGATGCCTACTGGATAACAGAGACTTCTCGCACATTGCTGCTGATGATCAGCCGTAACTATGACACCATGCCCATCATGGCCCAATTTCTATTTGAACTTCTGCAGAGAAAGATAAGCTAGATGACAGATAGCCTGTCGTCGTACAGGGCCATGATAGGGTCATTTTATTGCAAAGTGGTGGCTTACTCTCCAGGTCTGACCTTTCTGGATTTTCCTACAATGACAGCGTTGTTAATCCTTCGATTCTGTGGCGTGCAGTATATAACACTTTCCGTCTTCATGCACTGTTTACTTAGCACGTACACAACAAAACTGCGTTACGGAAAGATTTTTTTGTGGAGACTGCCCAGGAAAACGAAATACACCCGGTACGTATCTGTCAAACACAGAAAAAATAGATAGCCTACTACATGGTGATGAAAACTTAACTAGTCAAGAAAACCTCACAATCTTCCAATATGTACATGACTCTATAATACAAAGCCAGCGCTTTACCATACAATTAGTAGGAAAGTAGTTTAAGCACTTACTGTGCCGCGGGCAGTCTGTCAGCTGCGCCAACCAAACCAATTCCCCCTCCCCCGCCCTTCCTTTCCCCTCCCTCTCTCTTCTTCTCACTTTCCTTTCTTCTTACTCTCCCTCCTCCCCTCTCCCTCCCTCTCCTGTCTTTTCATTGTTATTATTATGCTGTATTCGCCGTACTACTTTATGTATGTTCACAGGCGGAGGCTATATATAGGCATCTGGCCTCTTTCCACCGCTAAAATACTACTGTAAACTGGCCAACGGAATAAGGCCACGTTTAAATCAAGGAACAAGTGGAATAAACACAGTGCAATTTTTTTTTAAAATAAACAAAACAAACAAAAACCACAGTACGTCCATGACGCCGTTTTATGGAAAAAGGGGTGATTTCAAGATGATCTTCTTCCTCAAATATCGCCAGTGGACGTACTGCTTTCTCTCCATGTTTCCGTCATATCACACTAAACGTGCTTCCCACGTTGTAGTGTATGGCAAAAAGCTTGCCATACCATGCCATGTGTTGTGCTCATTATACCGCGGTACGCGATTGGCTGAATTCTGTTGGCTCGGCGCTTTGACTGACAGGAGTGTCGTCGTCCATTACGCCTGTATCAGTGTATGTCATGTAATGTGGGTCGTGTACACAGGGTTCAGTTTACTCACGTCAGTCAAGTGCATTGCCTCGCATTTTTTTTTATATAATTTTTTATAATGTGCAATCCTTTGAAATTGTCCGCCTTTAAGATAGAATTCCGTTTTCTTGACTGGGTGCAAATAAGGAGCGATGTACTCATTTTCTTGGCATTTTACACAATTTATCTTGTGCACGTATTCTGGATTACTTTATATTTTAATGGCAATTTTACTAATTCATTTTGTGTACGTATCTCTTGATTACTTTAGGTTATGGTGATATTTTATTACTTCACATTTTAATGGCAGTTTTACTTCTTCATTTTGTGTACGTGCCTCTTGATTACTTCAGGTTATAGCAGCGTTTGTAACAGTTTCTCCTGTGCGTGTAATTCTTGACTACTTCAAATTCAGTAGCAGTTTTACTAATTCATTTCATGTGCGTACCTCGTGATCACTTCTGCTTATAGTGGCAGTTTTGCTTATTTAACTTGTAGTGTCATTCTTGATTACTTCGGTTCTGAGGATGTGGCAGAACATCCCAAACCGTCCGTTGATTAGTTGTTGCAAGTCATGTACAGAACATGCCGGATGTGATCGCCATTTTGCTTTTGCTCAGTCTTTTTGTTTTTGAGCAGCTGTAGTTGTGGTTGTGTTTTATGTAACAACAAAGTCTCATTTCTTTTGTCTCGTGCGCTGTGTACACAGATTAGTCAGGAAACTATGGCCGTATGATATATATTCTGGTTTATACACATACATATGACTACGTCAGTAAAGATTAGCTTTCTAAACAGACACTACTCAATAAACTGTCATTTTGTGTATGTTTTAACGGAGGTAAAAACAAGCCACGCTCCAAGTTCTCTGACCCATGTCTTTTTCAGGCCACCGGCCACAGCCTTCTCTTCTTCGAAAGATGGACGTGGGACTTTAAGCGTGCACACTTGATATTTGATATTTGATACGTCGATATTTGATGTTTACACGGGGGACGGACAGGCACCGTGAACAAGTCTGCACGTGCTTTTCACTCGACTTGGAAAGGAAAAATCCATCTAAATTCCTGCCCACCAGGGACTGGAACTCGGTTCATTATCCGAAGTCGGATACCTTAACCACTTGACCAAACCCATTGTCCGGTCCTTATTATCCGGTCCTTATTGTTCTCACAAAACCTAATTTAGAGTTCTCACAAAAAAATCTAATTTTGGGTGCTCGCAAAACCTAATTTTGGGTTCTCGCAAAACCTAATTTTGAGTTCTCGCAAAACCTAATTTAGAGTTCTCGCAAAACCTAATTTTGGGTTCTCGCAAAACCTAATTTTGAGTTCTCGCAAAACCTACACATTTTGAGTTCTCGCAAAACCTAATTTTGAGTTCTCGCAAAACCTACACATTTTGAGTTCTCGCAAAACCTACACATTTTGAGTTCTCGCAAAACCTACACATCTTGAGTTCTCGCAAAATCTACACATTTTGAGTTCTCGCAAAACCTATACATTTTGAGTTCTCGCAAAACCTACACATTTTGAGTTCTCGCAAAATCTGCACATTTTGAGTTCTCACAAAACCTACACATTTTGAGTTCTCGCAAAACCTACACATTTTGAGTTCTCACAAAACCTACACATTTTGAGTTCCAAATTGCTGGCTGTACTCAGGAAGGATCTGTAGAGAATCTGACTGGGAAAAAGTTTTCGGAAAATCTCCAAATTTATGTTATAATCCACCTTTTCCACTTATTTTCAAAGCACTTACCGTAATCCCACGGGTTTCTGGTCCACGGGAAGTAACTCCATTTTTCATCTCGGCGACTTCGCATCACAAAATCTTATTACATCCCATTGCCGAACTCGGCAAAGCCGGGCAAATCTGCTACTATATCATACAAGTGTACAGCCCCGGCCTGATTAGCAATCGTTCTCTTCAATTCTTTTGGCGACACAAAGGAGCAAGTTCACGTCCAAGTTCCAGTTCAAACAAGTTTATTGCGTCCTTTTACAGATAAATTTGTCTTCGGTCGGGGGGCTGAGGGGTGGGGGGGGGGGGGCAAAATAAGTCAAAGGCAAAAAATTACGCTTTAATTATCGCTAAATAATGTATTAAGACGAACAAACTTAAATGAGGAAAGCTAGTTAAGGACACAATGCATCAGTACTATACGAATAAACATACGAACCAATAATTAGCACAAAACTGTGAATAGCAGTGAAAAAACCAACTGTCGGTCACGTGCTTTCGCATGCAGCTTTTTCTACAATATGTCACCGACTGCCTCCGATACACCACAACGCCGACCTTCATTAAGCAATCGACTTTAGCTTTGTCATTCTTGCTTCATAATTTGTTTCAGGCAAACGTCTCATGACGTCGATTTGTTGCATGCGCGCTGTATCACCCAAAGCAGTGTTTCATACGCACTTCGATGTCCATTACCTTTCATTATCTTGTATACAGGAAGTAATCAAAATAAGTTTTGCGTAGAAACCGATCGAATTAATAATAATAATAATGATAATAAAAATAATGGCATTAATATAAGCGCTTTATCCCAAACACATGGAGGACAACAAAGACGATGCAGCAGAAAATCCAGACATTTTTTCAACACTTGTCTGAGGCGCAGATTCAACATCCAATGGCCAGAGAAGATCCGAAATGAAGAGCTGTGGAAGCGAGCGGGGCAGGAACCAGCGGCCAAGCAGATCCTGCGGAGGAAGTGGGGCTGGATTGGACACACCCTCAGGAAGCCAGCATCCAGCACCACACGCCAAGCCCTGACATGGAACCCGAAGGAGAAAAGGAAGAGAGGCCGGCCTCGCAAAAGCTGGAGGCGGGACACTGAGGCAGAGCTGTGTAAGGAGGGGACCAGCTGGACTGGAGTGGCAAGAATAGCCCAGAACAGAGTGCAATGGCGTAGGGTCGTCGATGGCCTATGCTCCACTTGGAGCCATGGGCCTAAGTAAGTTAGTTTATCCCAAATATTTGGCTGAAAGCGCCGCGAGCTGAACCCGACACGCACGCTCACGTGAATCACACGCATTCTCTCACACACTGGACATGAAAGCATTACAATCATGTGGTGAGAAGGGCCAGTTTAGTAATGTAAGTTTGGGAATTTTAGAATTGCATTTATTCTTTTAATTTAGTGGGCTGAACATTTCCAACAAATTATTCCAGGACTTTGTCACGCAGGTCACAGTACAGTCCTGGGGCTTGATGCCTTAAAATAGGTTAGACACATCAGTTCCTGAAACAGCAGCAAACTGACCTTATTCTCTGTTTATTCATCTCGAACTAATCTTTTAGTCTCAGCTTAGTCAAGCTAGTCTCAGAATTCGTCCTTCCGTTTTCTCCATGTAACAGGCCATTGAGTAGGAAGTCTGCGTAGTTGCTGAATAAGTCAAACGCTGTTCTGGTTGCTATTAGTTACTGTTGATCCCAACATTACACAAGCCGCACTTCATCACTCGGACAGCTTTTCAAACGCACGTGCGACCTGAAGGACGGTGACTTCATCAAACTTCTTGCCAACGATCATCATGCCGACGGGGAGCTGAGTGCCTTCCGGTGTGGGCACAAAGCCAGCGTTGATGCTGAGGGCCGGGTGGCCCGTGCTGTCGAAGCTGAGAGTGTTGGACACCATGGAATAGAGGCTGTGGTACAGACCTGCCCACAACGTATATATACGTAGAGAGAGCTGTTATCTGTGATCTGTATTCTGTGTTAGGCCTGCCCCTCCTTTTTAACTGTTATTCTTAGTGCTTGTTTAACATAGTTTAATGTGAGGCAGTGCCAGTGCTTCTTCTCTTTAAATTGTGTTTTAGCCAATGACTGAGTGTGTGAATGTGTATATGTATTTCTATGGTATGTTTGTGTATATCAATTGTGTTTTATTATCAAGAGGAGCAAAGCAAATTCTTCTTAATTGTAACTAAGAAGCAATAAATCTATCTTATCTTATCTTAACATTAAGGACGTGGACGCTCACCGAACTGCGAGCTAACCAACATGGACACTCACATGAATCAAGCGTGCGTACACACACACACACACACACACACACACACACACACACACACACACACACACACACACACACACACACACCAAATGCTACTGACCCTCAAAGGACCAATCGGGAGTTGGAAGCTTTGTAGCAGTGTAAGGGAGTGTCGGCAGAATAAGCACGTCAAATTCCTCCAGCGCTTCGTCGAATTGTCTGGTCAGCTCCAGGACCAAGTTATGCCCCTTGCCGTAGAATTTGTTGCCATAGAGACGGTCGATATACTCGGCGACCATGGCGAGGAACTTGACGGCAGGGGGTGTATCATGGGGGTGGGTGGTGTAACCACGGAAGAAAGCCTCCTGTAGAGAGGTAGGGTAGAAACCCTTGTTGAACAAGCCGACACCTGCAACATGTAAAACATCCGAAAAAGAGTCATTTTGGTTTAATGATTTTGTTCACGTACAGATCTCCGCCAAACAGTAATACTAATACAACAGAGCACAAGTCAAAACGTATAGGCTCATCTGAGCAAAGTTACATACATGCATGGCGGAGGAGTGGGGGGGGGGGTGTTTGGGAGTTTAACGTCCTTTTCCACCACGTTAGGGTGATATCAAAGACAGGGCAACGAAAAAAAAAAAAAAAAAAAAAAGGCCAGCACAAATATGTGACCCAAGCCGGGATTCGAACTCACGACCCGAGCATTGGGAGTCCAACGCTCTACCATTCGGCTATCCCGGCCCCACATGCATGGCGGAGAAATTGCCGTGAAAAAGTGAAGAAGATAAAAAGTGGGAAAAAAAGGGGACATCTCTCATCATTGGACTAAAAACATACGTAAATATGTCTACGGAAACAAAAATGAGTACAATGCTAGAGTGGAAAGAAGAAACTAGTCACACGTATAATTGGCATTCGTGATTGGCTGGTACTGTAATACTCACCGCTGTTTTTAAACATACACTGGTAGGTGCCGTAGAAACCTGAACACACCGAATAAATTGCTGGCCCTGCCGAGAGGCAAATCATAATAATAATACAGAGAAGAAATCACGAAACACAAAATAGCGAATACAGCAAACTGAGATTTGACTTTTGCAAAATTTCATGTAAAGACTTTTCCACTGACTTTCTGAAATTCAACAGATATAGAAATGAAACGTAGGACGTTTTGTTGTATTTGGCTCAGGACCCGCACACAAACGGGCTCAAACGGCTTACACAACTGCTTTTTACAAGGGTGGGTGGGATGGGTGGGTAGGTGTTTGGGAGTTTAACGTCTTTTTCCACCAAGTATGGGTGACATTCAAAGAGAAAGGAGCCACACAAAAATTGGGCCCCAGCCGGGATTCGAACTCATGACCCAGGCACTGAAAGCCCAATTACGCTCTGCCATCCGGCTATCGCGGCTCCCTTACTAGAACTAGGCTTGGGCAGGTGTATTAGGGGTGGTGTGGAAGGGGGTGGGGGTGGGGGGTAAGAGGGTGGAAGGAGTTATGGTCCGTCAACTCACCGTCTTTGTGCATGGGTACTGACGCTTCTCGCAGAGTGATACCAGCCTGAGTCAGTCGACTCGCTGCCTGTCTGACCACAGTTTTCACCGCCTCCTCCGTGCACACGTCAAACCCTTCTTTCAGTAAACCCACCTTCTTGCCCGCAACACTGACATCAACCTACGACACAGAAAACGGTGTCAACACTAAGCCGAGCATAGAGAGAATGGGTATTGGAACATACAGGAAGAAAAATGATTGTTCAACATGAGACATCATCCGATCATATCATCCAGACTGCAATGGGAAAGACCTTTCCATTTTTTCAGTTATATTGATTTCTGCTGTATTATTTTCTGCTGTTATTTGTTGGTTGGTTGGTTACAGAGAAACACAGTGGAAGTGATTTCTTTCTTCAGAGAACATGAAATAAATACATCGCTCAGGAAGCCCTAGACATCCTCCTGACAACATGGATGCAGGCATACACGACCTACATACAGACATACATGACGTACATACAAACATATGACGTAATACATACATGCATGACGTACGTACACACATATATGACCTGCATACAGTGGACGCCGGATATAAGCAACTCGGATATAAGAAAACTCGGTTAGTGCCAACGAATTTTTTCCCCCCGGCCAAACTCGTCTTTATTATGTATTACAAAAACTCGGATACAAGAAACTCGCATATAAGAAAACTCGGTTTTAGGAAAGCAAATTTCTTGTCCCGCTTGATACAAAAACTCGGATATAAGAAACCGAAAGTACATTTCCAAGAAAATTTCACTCATTGTAAGAAACCGAAAGTACATTTCCAAGAAAATTTCACTCATTCTAAGAAAACAGGTCAGGTCTGACGTCACTTAGGACAGGCACATGATGGCGCATGATTTTCTTTTCTTGAATTGGTTCTTTACCATTGTGTTCCGTGCAAAATTGAATGTTGGCAAGAAGAAAAAATACGAGATGCATTTTGGTTCTATTGTTATATGTTGTTTTTATTATTATTTTGTTTTTTTTGCCTGATTGGGAGCTCAGTCTCTCTCTCTCTCTCTCTCTCTCTCTCTCTCTCTCTGTATGTCTGTCTCTGTCTACAGGGCTCGCGTTAAGGAGAATAAAACTATCAGTATTAGACTAACTGTTGATCAATTCCTTTTTTTGACAATATACGTGGTCCATCTTTCCTCCATCCCCCTTCCCCCTCCCAACAGAAATAAAGCTAATTTGCAGCTTTTTTCAGCCAAATTAGACACGGAAAGCATCGCATATCATACTCTAATGGGACGAGTGTTTTATAGATCAAAAGTTGATACATAATGCACTTTTAATATATCCTATAAATACAAGGGAATTCTCTCTCTCTCTCTCTCTCTCTCCCCTTAGTTCTTTTTTGTTTGTTTGTTTGTTTGTTTTTTTCTTTTTGTTTTGTTTTTTCTTACCACATGACCGCCAGCGCTACAGTTGGGAAGCAAAAACAGTATTTATAATAATAATGATAATAATGAGTATTGTATAGGCGCTTTACCCAATTTCACGAATCGGCTCAAAGCGCCGCGAACTGAACCCTACACGCACGCTCACGTGAATCACACGCATTCTCTCACACACTGGACATAAACACATTACAATCACGTGGTGCGAAGGGTCAGCTCAGCTATTTACATTTCGGAATTTAGAATTACATTTATTTTTCAAATTTGGTGGGCTGAACATTTCCAAAGCAAAAAAATCTGACATTGAAGGACACAAGCGCACTGGTGTATATTAACTCTACACATATATATTCTGTGCAGGTCTTTAAGAGAAACCAGATATTTCTTAATTTAATGCAAAACATACACGAACTGAGAAAAAAGAAATGTTTTAAACCTTTTTTTCACTGAACTCGGTTATAAGAAATATTTTTCAAAATACTTTCTTATATCCGACTTTCAGATATAAGAAAACTCGGATATAAGAAACCAAAAAATTCACCCCCCTCGAGTTTCTTATAACCGGCGTATACTGTACATACATACATACATGACGTACATACATACATATATGACGTTCATACAAACATATATGACGTACATACAGACATACACGACGTACATACGGACATATATGACGTACATACATACATATATGACGTACATACCTACATGACGTACATGCATACATATATGACGTACATATATATATATATACACACATGACGTACATACATACATATATGACGTACATGCAGACATACATATATGACGTACATACAGACATACATATATGACGTACATACAGACATACATATATGACGCAGACCTACTCGTTCGCTCGTATTTAATGTTCCCTTCTACGCATGCTGGTTCCTTACCAGTTTAGAATACTCCGGCACGGACATGTTAGGGATTTGCCTGGCGTCTCTCCCTCCGTCATAACCTGCAATGACCTGGTGACAGGCACACAGTTTCATGTAGGTGGTTGTGCAGGTGTGTTGAACCCGTGCAGACAAACCCACAGGCTTTGAACTGATGTGCATTTCAATTTTACGACGACTAAGTAGCCTTTCCGAATATATGCCAGCAGGTAGAGCTCTGTTGGTATTGTTCGCCTGTTGGGAAGTGCAAATGTATTCCAGTCATATACAGGGGGGGGGGGGGGGGGAGCAAATGTACCCAAGCGGCGCGGGACGGGGTGGAAATGTATCCTGGGTCTCGCGATTCGAAGTCACGTGAGAGCTAACTTCGTTTTTAGAATGTACCTTACAGGAAAGCATCACATGAATGTAGATACCGCATGGTGAAGATATATGTGCGTGTATAGTGTCTGTTGTCATTTGTAACCGTTTCACTTTCCGGCGGCAACGGCCTTTCGATGAAAATAGCACGGCAAGAAAGAAATCTCGCGAGAGCTGACTGGACTGAAGGGTGAAATACAATGGCCCCGCTGAGTGGAGAGTTGGAGTACATGAAATTTGCTCCCCCTGCTTATAACTGGTATACCTTTGCTCCTGCCAGTGGGCGAACTATACCAACTAAGCACAGGTAGGCTACTTAGCACGTGACAGGCATTGTAAAAAACATGCGCATCATCCACTGACACGAAACGTTCCAACTATGCATTGAAAGAAGAAAAAAAAAACCCGGCTAGGACAGGATAATAATTATGACACGCATCGGTGAAAGAACTGCGCTTCGTCTGGTAACATAGAACAGTTGACTACACACCTCCAGTAGAAGAGCACAGTCGGTAACTGTCCTTGCCATGGGTCCCACGTGATCCAGAGTTGGTTCCATTCCCATTGTCCCGGTCGCCGGAACTAGGCCGAACGTCGGCTTGAAGCCCACAATACCCATGAAGCTAGCGGGGATCCGGACAGATCCGCCCTGGTCGCCGCCAACAGCCAGGTCAGCCAATCCCGCAGCAACCTAAAGACAGCAAACAAACAACACAAAACGCCTGATAGGAGAAAGTGTTGTTTTTTTATACGCGCAGGCGACAGGAAAGTGTTGATTTGTGATACGTGTAGGAAAGAAGAAAGTGTTGATTTGTGATACGTGTAGGAAAGAAGAAAGTATTGATTTGTGATACGTGTAGGAGAGAAGAAAGTGTTGATTTGTGATACGTGTAGGAGAGAAGAAAGTATTGATTTGTGATACGTGTAGGAGAGAAGAAAGTGTTGATCTGTGATACGTGTAGGAGAGAAGAAAGTGTTGATTTGTGATACGTGTAGGAGAGATGAAAGTGTTGATCTGTGATACGTGTAGGAGAGAAGAAAGTATTGATTTGTGATACGTGTAGGAGAGAAGAAAGTATTGATTTGTGATACGTGTAGGAGAGAAGAAAGTGTTGATTTGTGATACGTGTAGGAGAGAAGCAAGTATTGATTTGTGATACGTGTTTGTGAAACAGCTGCGAGGGAAATGGTGATGTCTGTGTTGGTCTGTAACAAGTTCGTAATCATTCCATACAGAGAAGCAAAAGAAACGCGAAAACACACACACACACACACACACACACACACACACACACACACACACACACACACACACACACACACACACACACACACACACACACACACACACACACACACAAAGAAAATATTCTCATTGTTTGATTAAAGGTCTGCAATCTCAACAAAGAGCCAGAAACAGTGTGTTAAAAAACCCCAGCTATCTGGCTATGACGAATGCAGTCAACTCTGTCATGGTTACAGAGTTTTCAGCCTCCCTGAAACCCCTATACAAGCCAGAGGCACCCTGATTTCACAGCTCAGTTTGCTTTTTGACACTGAGCGAGAAAGATCGCAATGACTAGTCTTCTGGTACAGCACAGAACACCCGCTAGACGCTATAGCGATGTGTCTCGCTCACTGACCAAAAGCACAACGAAGCCACTGCAAACTCACGCTCTGGTTTTATAAGGGTCTTTGTTTGCGGCTTTTTTCTTGAGATCGCAGACCATTAATAAAAAGTGTCACCAGTCTGAAAGTGAATTTCGCGCAATGAAGCTGTAGGCAAAGTACAGTGGTAGTACACTACAGTCAGTTAACCGGCTTGTCCACACTGTGATACAAATCTGGCACCAGGCATTTGCATGTCCTTTGTTGCTCGGCATAGTTTGGGTTTATAATTATAAAAAAAATAATAAAATGGGTACTTAAAGGACGCCCTCCCTCTCGCGGGAGCTCAGGGCGCCTTACAAAGAACACACACTCACTCACCCAGAAACACACACAACATGCCTCCACACATACAATTAACTAAAAACACATGATGTGCAGCATCATACACGAGCTGCCCCTGGCTCACACACACACACACACACACACACACACACACACACACACACACACACACACACATAACCAGCAAGATGATGATGTGGCAACAGTTATTGGTTGAAGGCTGTGAAGAGGTGGGTTTTCAAATTTGTTTTGAAAGATAGTTTTGTGTCTGCATATCTGATCGAAACTGAAAGATCATTCCAACAAGTCGGACCCTGGTATGAATAACTACGCTGACCAAAGGTCTTTGTCTTGACATGAGGGACACGGATTTTCCGAGTGTCAGCAGCAGAACGAAGTCTACATGGAGTGTAAAGCTGAAGCAAAGAAGACAGATATGGAGGACAGGAGGAGGTGACACAGTTGTACGTAAGGGATGAATTCTAGAAGACACAGGCAACCAGTGCAGAGTGCGAAGAAGGGGTGTGACGTGATCTGATTTCTTTGCTTTAAGAACTAAGCGAGCGGCAGCATTTTGAACCTTTTGAAGTCTGTATAGGAGGAACTGAGGGCAGCCAGCCAGGAGCGCATTGCAATAGTCCAGCTTCGACAAGACAAAAGCACAAACAAGGACTTTAGTCGCATCATGTAGATTAGATTTCTACTATATACTGACCACGGCGCCACTGCCAGCACTCGACCCGCCGGCTATTCGTGTCTGGTCACGTGGGTTGGTCACGGGGCCGTCGGAACTGGTCACGCTGCTACCGCTATAACACAGGTCTTCTGTTGTTGTCTTACCCACAATACGACCTCCTGCAACACCTGGTTATCAGTTCTCAGGTGCCAAACACGGTTGGAATTTTTTTAAAAGTTTCCTGGGAGG
Organism: Batillaria attramentaria; assembly: GCA_018292915.2. Classification (NCBI taxonomy): domain Eukaryota; kingdom Metazoa; phylum Mollusca; class Gastropoda; family Batillariidae; genus Batillaria; species Batillaria attramentaria. Next base: position 1,025,760 of record JACVVK020000151.1, read on the forward strand.
CTAATCAAAATACAGTACCTGTATAATGTTCTTTGTCTTGGGGGCTGTGTAGGGAAGGCAAGAACGTACAGCGAACAAGTGAATATAGACACGGACCTGTCAGACTCGTGGTTCAGCTCCACATACACCGGCATTACATACCACGAGTGTCGTCACAAAGTTCACTTTATTGTGACTGGGGCTGCCGCTGCACTATCGACGATTTTATTTCATTTGGTCCCTACTAGGGCATGGAGGAACAATATAAAGAAATAAGAAATGCAAATGACATGAAGGTGGTGTAAAGAGTAAATGTCAACAACAACAATCACTGTGAGGGTCAAGAAACAAAGTATTTTCATCACAAACTACACGGAATAAAGCTAACACACACTTACGGCAATTATAGAGAATAGAAAAAACGTGATGAGTAAACACCAAAGACTAATTCACGGCTAAGTGTGCCTGCACTATGTGAAAAAAACAAAAATGTAACGTTGGACAAATGATGCAAACTGGTCTACGGGGCAGTATAAACCTTCATGCTAATCTATCTAACTCCCGATTTCAAAAACAAAGCGTACAAAACAAATAACAATTACAACTAGGTAAAACAAAGATAAATACTAAGCGCATATACAGCAAATATTGCAACTTATCATCTCCTAGGCGCAATAAACCAGTTCGCAGCACATGCCCAACATTATCCACCGACGCAGCAGCGATGAAGAAGTTGCCTCGTATCTATTATCTATGCATACCCCTGTATTTGTCAGGAAGTCAAACAACACACTGGTAAAGACGGTTCGGTCGTACGATTCTACAGTATGAAAGCTACGTGTTCACAGCACTTGCCTGCGTCCAGAATTCTAGTGACAACAGTGGCGTCAAACTCAGGCACGTAGTTCTCCAGAAGTTTGCTGCCATTCCTCATGGGGACGCCGGCCACAGCAATGTTGTCTTTGATCCCCACAGTACGACCTGACAGCTTGCCTTCTGCTGCACCACGGATATCACACCTCCATGCCCTGGTGTAAAGAGAGACAAACGTGGGACGTACGCTACGTGGATGGGTGGATGTTTGGGAGTTTAACGTCCTTTTCCACCAATATATCAAAGATGGGGCAACGAGAAAAAGGCCAGCACGAATATTTGGCCCTAGCCGGGATTCGAACTCACGACCCGAGCACTGGAAGTCCAACACTCTACCATTGGGCTGTCGCGGATCCCCGTCGTTGGAGGATCTAGGAGTACAGTCTGACACCACGCTCACAGATTTTTTTTTTTTTTTTAAGAAAAGAAGAAGTAGAGGTCATTGGATTAAAATGTCACGCTCACCAAGCATTGTACGGATTCTCCTCCGGGGTGGGGCGGTGCCCTGGGGTACGGGGGTACCTGACACGCGGAATGGAAGGATCTGGAATCTCGCTCACTCTCTGGAAGTTGGCCGTCAGTTCCCCCATTACCTCTGTACACATCAACACCATAAAAAAACAAACAAAAAAAACCACCATCATCAGGTACCATCAAGACCATCATCAGGTACCATCAAGACCATCATCAGGTACCATCAACAATAAACTGACGTTTGTAGAGTTTTCCCTCATCACAAGAATGAGTGATCACTGATCAGGATATAATATGTGAAGTTACCCAGCACACTTTGCATGCAGCCTTTGTGTGTGTGTGTGTGTGTGTGTGTGTGTGTGTGTGTGTGTGTGTGTGTGTGTGTGTGTGTGTGTGTTCCAGATAGTGATGCAAGCCACGTATAAGCCGATTTTGTCTGACCGCTTACTTGCCATTCCCTGTATCTCTTCTTCGGTACACCTGAACTTCATCTCCTGGTTCAACTTGCGTAAATCTTCCACCGCAGGTGCAGTCAAACCAGGGGAGTGGTAAATACCTTTTAGACATAAGGAAAAAAAATAGAACCGCACGTACTGTAGAGTATCTACTTCTGACGTTCTTGGTATCAACCTAGAAACAAAAACAAAACAAAAAACCCTGTTTTAACCGACAAGCGAGTTATTTTCTATGCGGTGTGTTTTCAGAGACCGGCTTCCGCAGGCACGTGCACACACACACACACACACACACACACACACACACACACACACACACACACACACACAGAGTTCGCACACACGCACGTTCTAGATATATTTCGACAGAATTTCAGGGGGGACTAAGTTTGCCGTGTGCTATTTGACCCGATTGTGAGGTCAATGCACATTGCACGCTCGTGTTATTGCATAATATATTATGTTTTATTTCAATCGCTACTGCTGTGAGCTGCGCTGTGCCTCACGAAAACCCGTTCGTCAAAGTGGGTCATTTGTCAGCAGTCTGGGCCGTCGGTTTGTTAAACTGTTTGATAATGGATAACGACTAAAGCTATATACACTAAACAGCAACACACAGGGTGACACACACACACACACACACACACACACACACACAGAGATCAGTAGCTGAACTTGACTTACCTTCCTCAGCCATCCTTGTCACTGCGCTACACAACTCTGCTCTGCCCAGCTTCAAGGTCTCCGGCCGGTGTAACCCGAAAACTTCACCGCCTCGACGGATTTACCCCGGAGAAAAAAACTCTCGTCAAGAAATTCCTACTCCGTGTACGGAAAAAGTACATCCTTATTACATACGTACTCGTATTCTGTGTGTGTGTGTGTGTGTGTGTATGTGTGTGTGTGTGTGTGTGTGTGTGTGTGTGTGTGTGTGTAGGGGGGGGGGGGGCACGCTATGTGTGTGTGTGTGTGTGTGTGTGTGTGTGTGTGTGTGTGTGTGTGTGTGTGTGACAAGGGCTGGAATGGTATATTTCAAGAAAGATTTACCTCCCTTATTTCTCTTCGAAATGCACAAAAAGTCGATAACTGTAAATTGTTATAAAATTTACACCAAACGTAATATTTATTTACACCACAAACGGTACTGTTAGCCGTTTTACAAAATATTAACGTTTGTTCCTCACTAAATGAATATATCAGGTCACGGTTTCATATATCTGTCGTGTCGGAGGAGTACTTCTGCTGTGCGAGATTTTCTGAAATTTTTACGGAATAATAAATTTTTAAAGATATTTTTACTTTGGAGTTGGTCTTTAAACATTTCCGGGCGTGGCCTTGAACTTTCACGCCTGTCTTTCCCTGTTTTTGGACGGGAGTTCATCCTGATGGCCGTGCTCCTCGTGTTGCACGTGGCGAGGTTACCTTCCGTGCTACCCGGCACGTGAGACTTGCGCACTGCCGGTGTAACGCGACAACTTCACCTTCTGAAGAATTAAAGGTCTTCAGTCTCAACAAAAAGTCGCAAACAGTGCTTTTTTTCTTTAAACTGCGACTTCTGCGACTGTGCACAATGCAGGCAACTCTGTCACAGTTTTGTTTATTTATTTAATTGGGGGGGGGGGGGGGAGACGGGGGAGGGGAGACGGGGGGGGGGGGAAGGGCTACATTAAATGTAGATCAAGTATCGAGGTGGATTTCTTGGCTTCGTTGCTGTTCGCCGTTATGACGCGCAGAGACGTGAAGCAAACAGACACAGCGGATATATTAGCATAAATATCAGTGCTGTTGACACAATAATGAAATTCTGGCTTACACACACACACACACACACACACACACACACACACACACACACACGCACGCACGCACGCACGCACGCACGCACACACACACACACACACACACACACACACACACACACACACACACACACACACACTGACAGAGAGAGAGAGAGGGGGGGTGGGCGGGGGGTCAATTTATTTACATATTTGTATTCCGTTTACTTGTTTCAGTCGGCAGACTGAGAGGTTTGGCAGACGTGAAATATAGAAATGAGTTTACAAGTCATGTGCACATTTACACTGTTTGCGATCCCATCATTCTGATCAACAAATCCTTCGTAAGGGAACATCGCCTTCGGAAATATTACCCACGACCGAGTTTGACGTCTTTACTTGTCTTTACAAGCGTGTTCTCAGGCACGTGACAAATGCTGATTCTCTATAACGACGGGTGCATCGGGTCACGCACCATGTGCTCGTGGCTGCCATTGTTTAGGGGCGACTGGAAAATAATTGTTTGAAAAGGGACGTCAGTTAACGAATGTTTCTCAGTCTCCACGTACACAATTGCTGCGGCTTCGCGCGGCGAAATGCTAATCGGAATCTTTCGTAAACTTCTGTGTAGAGAAAGGTCTACATACATAGGTTGAACAGAATTAACTCATTCTGCCCGAGATATGACTATAGTCGTAACAGTTTGCCTCCCTTTCCAGCATGTCTGCTGTCAGGTTTCCTTGGCAACCCGCGGAGGGTTATGTCAAAATAAAGTACAACATCTAAGCAACGCTTCCTCTAAATGTGACCTGTTCTCAAAGTAATGAACGACCAAACCACCACTGAAGGCTTATGCCTCACAGTTTATCATACACTCAAGACTTTCTTGTGTAGTTTATTCTGTATATTGTGTAATAGGAGGAGCAGAACAGGATGTTATGGTTCAAAGCAAGCATTGTGTGCTACACCTGCTTGTCTCCTGCACCTGGCGATTCACCTACAGTGCTTTTTTATTTACTGATGTACAATCAATCAATAACTCCTTGCTTTTTGAATCGGACCCCGGCTGAAGCCAAATATCTGTGCTGGCCTTTTTCTCGTTGCCCCGTCTTTGCTATCACCGATACATGGTGGAAAAAGACTTTAAATTACCAATCACCCGCCTACCCACCCTTGCTCTATTATTATTATTATTATTATTTTCAAAACCAATTAATACCGTAAATCAAATTGATACGACTCACATACAACTCCCAATCAAACACCAGACAACTTTTTGTCTTTTGGAGCAATTGTCTCCACTGCACGTGCCATCTGAAGCACGGTGACGTCATCAAACTTCTTGCCGACGATCATCATCCCTACAGGCAGCTGTATGCCGTCGTCAGTCAGGGCGAACCCGGCGTTCACTGTAACAGCGGGATGTCCTGTAATGTTGAACTGACACGTGTTGCTGGCCATCGACCAAGTGTGACGACTGAGATCTACAGACAATCAAGGGGAAATGCCCAAAATGAAATATGCAGACACAGCCGGACAAGCAGATCCTAACTGTACTGATTATCAGACATAACACTTCATTACAGCTGAAATACTTGAAAACAATAGAATTTACACCTGATTTGAACCTCGTTTGCTTGTGTTGTAATTGCAGGTGGCCAAATACGACAAACAGACCGTGGGATCAAGTGCTGTATTGATCTGAAGGACAATTGTTTGGCGAGTGTGCAAGTTTCTAATCGTTTTTGTTGTGTGCTTTTCCTGAGTTTTGTATTTGTAGGTGCATGCCAGGGGCTTGTAACAGGAAGCAAGCTGCTAGTAAAGCTGGGACTTCCGGAGCCGGCAGAGGTTACACGAGTGGTTTTGAGTAAAATGGCAGACTTCAGCAATTACACTTGTCTCCGATTTGACATAGATGCCACTCATATGTTTGATCTATGACTATCTGGTCGGAAAATGAACGGTTAGTTTTCAGAAATGAAGAAGATATCGGCATTCATGTGAACTGTGGGTCATTCACCAGCCAGAAAGTACTGCGAAGGTTAAACTGCTGAACCCACCCAGATAACTGATGCCTGCTGGCGGTATTTTTGGGGCAACAAATGGCATCGTAGGCATGACGAGGACGTCAAATTTCTGTAGGGCCGCGTCATACTGACGTGTCAGCTCCATTTTAAGGTTGTTGGCTTTGGCGTAGAACTTGTTGGCGCGGCCGTACAGCTGAGTCATGTACTCGCTGTAGAGGGCGTGGAACTTGACAGCCGGCGGGAGATCCTGGGGGCACGCGGTCACACCACGCTGTGAAGCCTCAAGCATGGACACTGGGTAAAATCCCTTGGAATAATACGGCGCACCTGTAGAAATACAAGCCATATGGTTTTATGTTCTCTGTAACGCCGCTGAGATGGAAAACCGCCGCGTTCGAGACTCTGAGACTGTTTGCCAGATAGAAGAATGTTTGACGGTTACAACAGCTTTCGTGACTTTGTAGCTTGTAACATTAAAGAAATACGACTTTCTATTCCTGGACAGACTGCGACTCGACAATAGCCGAACACACACACACACACACACACACACACACACACACACACACACACACACACACACACACACACACACACACACACACCACAGGGTAGGATCTTATAGTTGTCACATCTTTGAATCCAAGTTGCCACCCAACCGATACACAGTCAAAATCACCGTCGCCCCACAATGTTCCGGACAGCCTTTGTTAAAGTAGGAATGTGAAAGGGACTACAAGTCAACGTGCTTCCACACATGCACGAACGTGTTTCAGCTGAAGAGCAGAGGTTTGTCAGATGTTTGTCGCCTCTTGGTTATAATGGCGGCGTGTACAGTGTAACGTTTCTGTGATAAGAAACTGTCAGAACATACCGCCATCCTTCACCATACAGTGGTACCCAGCTTGCCCGGAACATACTGTTTTAATGTCGCCCCCTGAAAAAGACAGGAAACAGGGTCTGACAAGACACCACTAGCAGCCATCACTGATAGTGCACCAAGGACTGAATGGTATAGTTTGGCTTTAATACACGTAAAGTAAACGGAGAAATGTTCTAAATTAAAGCAGGCATGAATATAGATACATATCGTGTGCATAGCGATTAAGCGCCAGAGACCCCCTCCCCCCACCACCTCTCTCTCTCTCTCTTATATTATAGGTTTTTCAATGTGTTAAAAGATCCATGTCTCCACACACCTGAGTGTTCTGTTGTATGTATCCTGGATGTTACTTGTTAGCAATTATAGGTCTTGTTTAAGTAGTTGAAAGATTGTCTCCACACACCTGAGTATTCTAGCGTTTACAGGCTTTATTTAGGTAGTCGAGCGTTTTAGAGCACGACCTGTAACATTTTGCCTGTACATGTCAGACTGATATTCTCACGCTGACTTGGTTTATCTTACGTTTAGTCTACTAGTTTGTTTGTTTTTATTTTTTGTTTTGTCTTGTTTTTGTCTTTTTTCATTCTACTGTTTTGCTTGTTTGTTTGTTTGTTGTTGTTGTTTTTTTTTGTTTTTTTTTTTGGGGGGGGGGGGTGTCTCCTGCCTCTGCCTTAGTTTTACATTTTCATTTTGTAGTCTAGCAACGGCAAATTATAAACTGGCACATGTGCTACAATTTCTACCGTTGAAAAAAAATAAAGTTTCATTGTCATTGTCTCTCTCGCTCGCTCGCTCGCTCGCTCTCAGTGAGCCAGCATTAGACAGTCAATGCTCGGGTCGTGAGTTTGAATCCCGGCCTCTGGGGCCAAATATTTTAACGCTGGTCTTTTCTCGTTACCCCGTCTTTGATATCGCCAACGGAGAAGGACGTTAAAACCCTCCAGCACCTCTCTGTGTGTCTCTGTCTGTCTGTCTCTCTGTGTCTCTGTCTGTCTGTCTGTCTGTCTGTCTCTCTCTCTCTCTCTCTCTCTCTCTCTCTCTCCCTCTCTCTCCCCCCCCCCCTTTTCCCCCCTTGTTTTGATGTTGTCTTTTTACCCTTTAACGTAGACTAGCAGGACAGCTTGTAAGACAGGCAGTAATGCCTAAATGCTTTATCCTGAATAAAAAACGTTTCATCATCATCATCTCTCTCTCTCTGTGCGAAACAAACGAGCTGTGCGAACAGTTTGCTGGAGCCGAGTATACGAGCTGACAGCATGGCAAAACAACATTCACTACCATACGCACATTTTCACCACGTTTGCTTACTTATGCTTCAAAGAAAAGATACAACGAACCCATATCGTGCATAGGAACTGAAGTATCGGTCACGGATATCCCAAGTGTAGACAGGTCGTTAGCAGTTCCTCTGACAATTGTATTCACAATGTCCTCTGTACATCGGTCAAACCCTTCTTTCAGCAGTCCAACCCTTTTGCCCGATACACTGGCTTCAATCTGCAACACACACACGCACACGCACGCACACGCGCACACGCACACGCACGCGCACGCACACACACATACACACACACACACACACACACACACACACACACACACACACACACACACACGCGCACACACGCACGCACACACACACACACACACACACACACACACACACACACACACACACACACGCACGCACGCACGCACGCACGCACGCACGCGCACGCGCACGCACGCACACACACACACACACACACACACACACACACACACACACACACACACAGATTAGCTACTGACATCCACCGCTGTAGAGTTCCTTATTGCCATTCTTAAAAAAATCGAACACAATGAACCCTCCCACAGATATGATTAAATTAAGTATTTTAAAAGTTTGAAGCATCTGCACTATACACGAACACATCTCTCACCAGTTTAGAGTACTGTGGGACGGTCATACCGGGGAACTGTCTTGCGTCTCTCCCGTCATCATAGCCAGCGATCACCTGGACAAGCACAAAATAAGAAAGCAAAAGACACTACTTAATCTGAATTTTATCTGAGCCATGACACACACTGCACCAAAATAACGTAACTTTTGTTGTTTGTTGTTGTTGTTGTTGTTGCGGTAATCATTCACCCGTGTGAAAAATACGTTATATAAACTACACCGAAATCAGATCAGATCCATCAACCTCATCTGAGACAGAGTCCAGTACAAGGAACGCAGAAGAAGACGAAAAACTATACGATTGATTGACTGATTGGCTGATTGATTGACTGATTGATTGATTGATTGATTGATTGATTGATTTGTTTGTTTGTGTCCTGAGGAAGGCGAAAGCCGAAACGTTGACCTGTGCCGTCCTTTGTGAAAGTTAAGTGGTTTCTGTCCCTTTTATGTCGCTTTTATTTGCTGATTGATTGATTGACTGATTGATTGATTGATTGATTGAGTGAGTAAGTGAGTGAGTGAGTGAGTGATTGAGTAATTGAGTGAGTGAGTGAGTGAGTGAGTGAGTGAGTGAGTGAGTGAGTGAGTGAGTGAGTGAGTGGACAATACGTCCCCTCACACAGGCTAACGATGTCTGACCTCCAGAAGCAAGGCGCAGTCAGACACAGTTCTGGCCATGGGACCCAGGTGGTCTACAGAAGGGTCAAAGGTTGAAGCGCCTGTGTAGGGAACAAGGCCGTAGGTCGGTTTCAGGCCCACGATACCAGTGAAGCTAGCGGGGATCCGTATTGAACCGCCCTGATCACCACCTATAGCCATGTCCACAAGACCCGCAGCGACCTGGTGTAAAAACGGAACTAAGTGCAGTTTTTGTTGTTGTTGTTGGTTTTTTTTGTTTTTTTTTAACAAAACTGTACAAAACATGACAGTGTGTGAAACAATAATGTTGAGGAAACGACACATAGTTACAGAAATTACAGTACAAAGACAGATTGCGCGCGCGCGCACACACACACACACACACACACACACGCGCGCGCACGCGCGCGCGCGCACACACGCACACACACAGAGTCACACTTGCGACCTTTAAATGAGGAACTATGTTAAAATGCACAGAACGGCCTAGTGGAAATCATTTAAAACTAGACTGAACAGGGTTTTAGTTTTAAATGTCTGAGACTAAAGGCAGTGTACGAAAACCAGCACCGTTGAAATTCTAGTTTTTTACCTTTGACAGAAAAACAGTGGTGCTCGATTTTGTCTTTTTGGTTTCAGGTTTTATCATTTTAAGGTTTTGCCATTTTGTAGTGTTGGCCCACACAAATCCCACGTAATTCTTACCAGCCCACGTATTTCTTACCATCTCACGTATTTCTTACCATCCCACGTATTTCTTACCATCCCACGTTTTTCTTACCATCTCACGTATTTCTTACCATCTCACGTATTTCTTACCATCTCACGTATTTCTTACCATCTCACGCATTTCTTACCATCCCACGCATTTCTTACCAGCCCACGTATTTCTTACCAGCGCACCACTCCCACTGCTTGATCCTCCTGCTATGCGGCTTTCGTCTCTGGGATTTCTGACCGGACCGTCAGAATTGGTGATGCTGCTGCCGCTTAGGCACATGTCCTCCACCGACGTTTTGCCGATGATGCGCCCGCCTGTAAACACATAACTGAATCACGTAGACCTAGACTGGGTGACATTAATGCACTTTTTTAAACAGTCCTCTGCCGTAACACCTGGTTATTAAAGGGCGTGTCATTGGTAAATCAGAGTGGTTAAAGTCACAATGTTCGTAGTGAGTTCTGAGGGAACAAACTGCCGCTTACAAAGTTCGGGGGGGGGGAGGTGGGGGGGGATGGAGAGGGGGGGGGGGGGGGAGGCGTTTGCCAAATAAATACATGTAGGTGTTCCTTTTGGCCACTGCGGCCATTTCCGTGACTTCGCGGCTTCTATTAGTAGCACTACACGCCGATCGACAAAATCGCTAAAAATAGCCACCAATCAGCGCCATCTGGTTGGCCTTCAGTCCGTAACCAAGTAACGTCTTCTTCTCAGTACTCGATACGCTTCTACGTAGGTAGAACAACACACACGCCAACCTGAGTTATCACAGGTTTCAGATGTTATATTGTGTCCCAAGTGACTGATTCTGTTGCACAGCTTAAGCGTATTCGACGAAACGTTTTCCACAGTGTTGTTGAATGCCTGCACACGTGTTGAACCTTTCAGCCGGCTCTTACCTGGGCACTGCGGAGCGCCACAGTGCTGTCCACAGTTGTGATTTTGGGGGTTTCCGCTGCTGTGGCGTCATCACAGCAACCTGGATTTCAAATAGCCACAACTGTGACTGTGGTTTCCACAACAGATTCTGATTGGCTGTACTACGTCACTCGGCGCGCAAACATGGCGGACAGTGCATCTTCAATCGATTTGTCACCGAGCACAGCTGTGTTCAGTTTTGTAGTTAGTAGACACACCGAGCGCAACGACTGTGACGTGCACATGTGTGTTTCGCGCGCTGTGCCCAGTTAAGAGCAGGTTTTAGAACACACACGTACGACTACAGCTTCCTACCAGCATCAAGAATGCGCGTGACAACAGTGGCGTCAAACTCAGGCACGTAGTTCTCTAGAATCTTGCTGCCATTCCTCATAGGGACGCCGGCCACAGCCGTGTTGTCTTTGATCCCCACAGTACGACCTGACAGCTTGCCTTCTGCTGCACCACGGATATCACACTTCCACGCCCTGATCAGCAAGAAGTTATACTGCTTTAAAATGTTCAGCACACAAAATTCAAAAAGAAAATTAATGCAATTTTAAAATTCAGAAACTTAGATTGCTGAGCTGGCCCTTCGCACCACATGATTGTAATGAGTTCATGTCCAGTGTGTAAGAGAATGGGAGTGTTTGGTTTAGCTTGCGGCGCATTGAACGAAATATTTGGGATAAAGCACCTATATCAATAAGCTTATTTATTATCATGAAACAGCAAACATGTCCCATCCTGCCTTTGTGAACTCATCCAGCTGCACTTCGTCACGCTCCTTCCGGTCTTCAGCCGACAGGATTCACCGTAGTACACTTTCTACCGTTTCTACTCGAGCAGTCTCCTACGCTGGTCCTTTAGCCTGGAATTCACTCCTTCCCGCCCTCCCCCCCCCCATCACCCCCCTCCCCCATCACCCCCTCCCCCTTCTCTCTGCCAGTCACCCTCCCTTGTAACTTTCAAGAAAAATATTAAAACCCATAAGTTTTCAGCCCTGAACACCATTTAACTGATGCTTTAAATCTCTGTGGAGTTTTTTTTTTTTTTTTTTTTTTGGGGGGGGGGGGGTAAGTATTGTGAGTACACTTAGACCCCCCCCCCCTCTCTCTCTCTCTCGTAGCTCTAATTTATTATAATTACTGCCATTGCAATACCGTTAACGTACACTTGTTCCACCGCTGAGCATTATTATAAGCGATACTTGTTCATGCTCAGTAATTGTTTGTTTGCTTGGCACAAATTGTATTGCAATAAGTATGTGGTGGAAAAGGACGTCAAACTCCCACCTGTATTGCAATAAACCTGTTTAAAACCAACTGCTTGGATCATCTGCGAGTGCGTGTCGTTGCGCATAGGCCCTGACGTTATGGCTCTGTAGTATATTTCGTCCGTCTCACTTTTTATTTTATCATAAAGCGATTAGAACTGTTATTAATCAATAGGTTACAGCACTATATTATTATTATAATTATTATTAAAACCAACGAGCATTTCAAAGCTGCTGTCGTTAAAAACCCTGACGGAAGTGATCTCAGCCACTATCGATGGTGATAAGTGATTATGATAAATCCTGTATTGTCCATTAAATATTATATAGAAATTCGTCTTCCGACTCACAGCAAAATGAAAATGTATATTAAGATTATGTACACGGCAGTAAAACATCGACTGTCAATGTTCAACCAAAGATCTTTGGTTCAACTACTTTTGAAATAAACTTTCACGTTTGCCAGCTCTGTAAGGTGTCTTTACTTGCAAAATTATGTTTACACTTTACACTTGCCAAATGTTACTGGGTTGAACATGGGCCAAACCCGGGTCGGTGCGTTTACATTCATCCAACCCGGGTTAAAAGCGACACGGGTTCAATCCCGCTACGGACCAGGGTTAAACACGGGTCCAGGGCCAACTCGCATTTCAGATCTAAACATGCAGCTGGCGTCATGATATGATGCTTTCTTCAAGGCATGACGTCAGTTTTCTACGTCATTGTCAGGGTTAGACTTGCAGAGAATGTAGTGTAAACGCTATTGACCTGAGTCCAACACGAGTGGAGGTAACCTCGTGCTGAACTCGGGTTGTAGTGTAAACAGCCTCAATAATAACTGACCGCAAACCTCACCAGGCATTGTAGGGGTTGTCGTCAGGACGGGGTCTGTAGCCCGGGGTCCGTGGGTATCTCACTACAGGCAATGACGTGTCAGGGAACTCACTCACTCTCTGGTAGGACGCAGTCACTCCTTCTGCGTTCTCTGTTCCATTCATTTGAAAACAAACATGTTAAACGGGTAGCTGCCATTCTCTTTTAGCTCATTCCTGCGAAGGGTTTCGGCTACAATAGGTATGACTGGGACATAGTTTATCCACCAATACAGTTTGTACATGTGCCCCCCCGCCCCTCCCCCCCCCCCTCCCCCAAGGAAAAAAAGATTGTTTGATGTGCAACTCACTGGCCATTCCCTCTAACTCTTCCTCGGTGCATCTCAACTTCAGTTCCTCGTTCAGCCTGCGGAAATCCTCCAGCTGTGGGCCACTCAGCGCCGGGGAGTGGTATAATTCTGAACACACACACACACACACACACACACACACACACACACACACACACACACACACACACACACACACACACACACACACCACGTGCGCGCGATGTAGGAACCTATTTCATAATTAAGAACTTAAATTGACAACAACAAGACAACAGGATCTCCAGCTACGCAAGGAGAGAGAAAAGAGAGAGAGAGAGAGAGAGAACAAGAACAAGAACAAGAACAAGAACCTTTATTTTACAACGGTAGAAGTTACAGGCATATTCATACCAATTTTAAAACTTGCCGTTGCTACACTACATGAGCTAATACTACTGAAAAATTAGAGAGAGAGAGAGAGAGAGAGAGAGAGAGAGAGAGGGTGGGGTTAACGTCCTTTTCCACCACATACGGGTGATATCAAAGACGGGGCAACGATGAAAAAGCCAGCACAAATATTTGGGCCCAGCCGGGATACGAACTCACGACCCGAGCATTAGAAGTCCAACGCTCTACCATTCTGTCACCCCGGCTCCCCGAGAGAGAGAGAGAGAGAGAGAGAGAGAGAGAGAGAGTACATTACAGGTGAAAATTAGAGTGTTTGTACAGTAAAATGCGCAAGTGTTCCATATAGGATCTCTCCCAACAAGCAAGTATAGTGTGAGTCCTGGACAATGTGAATTAATTCAATTTGAATAAGACTGTCGCTTGGCTGCAGCGCGTGGTCGACCTTTCTCCTGGGTGTAGTCAGGTCTTCCACTGTGGTCTTCTTTGACTTTGACCCGTTTGAGCCGGGCTCCGCTTAGCTCGTGTCCACACGGTCACTTATCTAAATCTGGATAATACACATCAAGGTCAAACCCTGACACTGGTAATAAGTCTGTAGTTATCTGAAAGCTGTTCATATCTCGTACATCGTGCGTCACGAGTTGTAGATGAGATTTTCCTTTGCCCCTAGAGAGTTGGAAACTAAACTGACTTCAAGTTACTCGACATTACTATTTGACGTGGTGTCACGTCAGCAGATGCAATGAATCATAGACAACCATTTTGCCCTTGTATGTGGTGACGTAAAATTGTGCATAGTAAACGAACGCTAAGAAAACAGACATGCGCAGACTCTGACAGTTATTGCTTTTCTGTTTAAGGCGCATCTGCAGCCTACGGAAGATCGTTTCCGATTTTATAGCTTCTTTAAGTCGTCAGTGGATTTGAGTCCCTACCTTGTCGATGTGAAACATGTTCAAGTCAGAAAAGCGCTGACACGTCTACGTTTGGGAGTGTCCTGTTTGAAAACACATCGCCTTCGCTTTCAGAGCAGATCGATCAGTGACGACAAAAGTATGTTTTTCTGTTTATTTTGTCCAGGAAACAGAATTACATTTCATCCTAGTCTGCCCTAAGTACTCCAAGCTGAGAGAAAAGTACAAAGAAGTACACTAGGTCACCGAACTCATTTTGCCTGGCTTTGTTGCTCTCCAGCGCTAACAGTACTGTAATGTTGAATGTGGCAAAGTTTGTACATGAAGCATTTTGTTGAGGAACGCTGCTTAGCAGTATATGTCATCCTCCACGCGGCTCGTTTTTACAGAATGTTACTGGGTATTTCATGTCACATAACATGCTTATTCAAACTCTGTTGTGTTGGCGCACATGTAGCCCTTGATATGGGCCAGTGGCCTGATCTTTAAAAGTCGAGTCGAGTCGAGTCGAGTCGAGTCGAGTCTCTCTCTCTCTCTCTCTCTCTCTCTCTCTCTCTTGTCTTGGTTTCAGACATTCTTTGTCATAACAACAGATACAATGAGCGAGACAGCAATGTCCTCTGTGTAAGACTGTTCAGGAAAACGAAATGCATGTTGTGTTGGCATGCTCAGCGTATGACAAGTTGCCTCTCAAAATTTTGCCAAAAGTTGTGTTTCGGTTTTGTTTTTATTTGTTTTTGTGAACCATACTGATGAGAACATTGATAGCAACGATACCATTTACAGCATAATTATGCATATTTCTGCATTACGCATTTAAACACGGAATTGATACTTTGCATCAGGCATGACAACTCATATTTTGCACCTTTCTCATTGCTGTTACCCCCCCCCCCCCGTTTCCCGTATGCGTGCGTGTGTGTGTGTGTGTGTGTGTTTGTGTGTGTGTGTGTGTGTGTGTGTGTGTGTGTGTGTGTGTGTGTGTGTGTGTGTGTGTGTGTGTGTGTGTGTGTGTGTGTGTGTGTGTGTGTGTGTGTGTGTGTGTGTGTGTGAAAGACAAAAACTCAAAAGATGCTAGAGTCTATTCCGATACTTTGTGACTGGGAATTGCACAGCTGGTAAGAAACAGTTAAACTTACACTAAGTTCTACTTACGTTTATCAGCCATGGTAAGTGTCGGGCTTGTGTACCAGCTTTCCTCTTCCGTGGTAAGTGTGTGTTCATGCATAAAATATCACGCATAGAAATATCAGACAATGGCTGGCCAGCCCAGGTCAGTACGCGGCTGTATCAAGACGCCGACGACCTAACAACCTTCGTAAGCAAAACACAACGAACAGCGAGCACCACACAAAGCCAGGCACACCGCAAAGCCAGCGACCCTTTGAGCTGACACACACGCAGTGGTCACCTGGACATGAACTGACCCATGACTGGTTGGCTGACCAGTGACCACCATTGACAACAAACACAGGGAATGGAAGGAAGGGTGATCACTCTGATTTGTGTATTCTCGATTGGGCACAGGCTGGTTTAAAGTAATTTTATGTGAAAAACTGTTACATTGAGCCAGCCGTTGCGCTATCGAGGATACAAAGTCAGAGTGATCGCCCTTCCATCCATCACAACGTGACGACAAAGCATGTAGCGAAATTAACCAAACGGAACGAAAGGCAACTCGCGGATTCGGCTAGAGTTCTCTGTTAGCTTGTTCAACGTTTTCAGCTGTCTTCTTCGTCGTTATATGGTCATCTTCAGTGCGATAAGTGCTTTTGCTGATGCCAGGTACAAATCGGATTGTCCACTTGTCAGGTCAGTGTCGGCGGGTCGAACGGCCTGGACAGGTCATCAGGATTTCAACACTGGAAGCTGAGTGTGTGTAGTGACGGTTCGGTTATAAGCTTTAGTTTGTGGAGTTGTTTCATAGTCAGTGTGTGTCGTGACGGTTCGGTTATAAGCTTTAGTTTGTGGAGTTGTTTCATAGTCAGTGTGTGTAGTGACGGTTCGGTTATAAGCTTTAGTTTGTGGAGTTGTTTCATAGTCAGTGTGTGTAGTGACGGTTCGGTTATAAGCTTTAGTTTGTGGAGTTGTTTCATAGTCAGTGAATGCAGGTACATGCACAATTTCATTCGTACGTAGAAGAAAAGATTTTTTTTAATACTAATTTCTTATCCCTTTCCCTTTCTTATCCCTTTGCCCCCCGGAGTGTGCGTGTGTGTGCGTGCTTGCTTGCGTGCGTGCGTGCGATCTCTTTCTCTTTCCTATCAAAAGGTCTTTACTGTCTGTGCAACATGACGCTCCTGCGATGAGCGTTTTCCCGATCATTTCGAACATACGTTTATCAGTCTTATTCAGTACAAACAAACGGCAGGCACTGAACAGCCGAGCACCATTCTTGTAATTTGGCGAGCTTTCAGTCGACGTCCAGAAGATAGGCTAGTCAAGCAATACGATATAACTGTATACTGTGTACGCGCTTTACCCAATTTCAACTGACTCAAAGCAGGGGAGCCGGGGTGGCCGAATGGTAGAGAGTTGGACTCTCAATGCTCGGGTCGTGAGTTCGAATCCCGCCAGATGGGGCCAGATATTTGTGCTGGCCTTTTTTCTCGTTGCCCCGTCTTTGATACCACCCTTATGTGGTGGAAAAGGACGTTAAACTCCCAAACACCCACCCCACCCAACTGACTCAAAGCGCCGCGGGCTGAACCCAACACGCACGCTCACGTGAACTCTCTCATACACTAGACATGAACACATTAAATCACGTGGTGCGAAAGGCCAGCTCTGCAACTTAAGTTTCAGAATTTAGAACTGTATTTATTTTCAAATTTGAAGGCTGAACATTTCCAAGGCAGAGTAAAGCACACTGATTCAGCCGTACCTCTGACTAACTGAAAAAAAATCCGGTGGGTGTGTGCGCGCTGGTTCGGCTCAATGTTTGTAATAGTAATGATTTTTATTGTCAGTTTTGTCTGAGCAGACAGTACAATTTCCCTTCGAGGGACGAGTAAAGTGATATCTTATCTTATCTCTCTATCTTATCAGGTTGAGTGATTTGAAGATGGCAAGATGGCACAAACTGAATACGTGCCGCCTGCAAACAACGACACTGGTTGGAATACAGTGTCTACAGACACATACAACATACAACGACACTGGTTGGAATACAGTGTCTACAGACACATACAACATACAACACTGGTTGGAATACAGTGTCTACAGACACATACAACATACAACACTGGTTGGAATACAGTGTCTACAGACACATACAACATACAACGACACTGGTTGGAATACAGTGTCTACAGACACATACAACATACAACGACACTGGTTGGAATACAGTGTCTACAGACACATACAACATACAACACTGGTTGGAATACAGTGTCTACAGACACATACAACATACAACGACACTGGTTGGAATACAGTGTCTACAGACACATACAACATACAACGACACTGGTTGGAATACAGTGTCTACAGACACATACAACATACAACGACACTGGTTGGAATACAGTGTCTACAGACACATACAACATACGACACTGGTTGGAATACAGTGTCTACAGACACATACAACATACAACGACACTGGTTGGAATACAGTGTCTACAGACACATACAACATACAACACTGGTTGGAATACAGTGTCTACAGACACATACAACATACAACGACACTGGTTGGAATACAGTGTCTACAGACATACAACATACAACGACACTGGTTGGAATACAGTGTCTACAGACACATACAACATACAACGACACTGGTTGGAATACAGTGTCTACAGACACATACAACATACAACGACACTGGTTGGAATACAGTGTCTACAGACACATACAACATACAGTAGTAATACGTTAATACGTGCTTACAAACTAAAAGCTAACAAACGTTTTGCCAGACACTACAGCGAGGGAAGCACATGTAGTTTGATATGACTGAAACACGGAAAGAAAACATTAACGCCATTGACGTCATAATCATTTGAGGAAAAACACCATTGCGTCAATGTCTTTCATCTTGAAATCACCCCTTTGCCCTAAAATAACGCCATGGGCGTGTTGCAGAGATCGCGAAAAGTCACTGCATTTCGATGGAAATTTCTAGACCATCCCAGAACATGATGGTGCAGTAACGTCAGTAAGCTTAGATTACGTCACCTTGGAAAGATTCCGTACTTGCCAGTAGGTTGAGGAATGTTCTAGATCAGACCTGTTCAGTATATATAAGCAGCCCTGCACAGCGTTCTGGGTTCTTCTTCTTCTTTCATAAGTTTGTTCTCCACGCATGTTCTGTTAATAAAGTATTGGAGTTCTATCCTGTTGTATCCCGTGTCTTCTCTGCGAGTGCACCGAGAGAGCGACATAGCAGGAGAAAAATACAACAGGACGTACTGTGTTTTGAAAAGACACGGCAGAGTAAATAAAGGGTCGAGGCACAACGAAAACGAGGTACACAAGTGGTAAAAAGAACATCATTGGTAAAATGGAGGTAGGAGAAAGCAAATACACAGCACAAGTAACAAACGGGGCAGCTGTAAGCATGCGTAAAACGAAACTGCATGGCCTAACAAATGTATCAAAAACATACTTCCAGGTATCATCTAGTGTTTAAAAACATCGCAAGCATGCTTCGCGTATCGTCTTTATGCATGGGGATAGAGGTATCAGCGACAGAAATACCAAATGACGGTAAGTTGTTGGCGACACCTCTCACAATGGTTTTCACAATGTCCTCTGTACACACACACACACACACACACACACACGGGCACGCACGCTCGCGCGCGCACGCGCGCGCACACACACACACACACACACACACACACACACACACACACACACACACACGTCTCACGACTCCCGCAAAAAGAACGCAGCAGCATAGTGTGCAAGTATGGTGTCTATGACGCTGTCACGACCTGCGAGTCGGACGAAATTTCACACTGCACTAGTTGTTTCGTGTATTATTTTCTTCAGTGCGTGTAGCGCTTTGCCACGTGCAAGCCGAGAGGGGGCCACTTCGCTGTTCAGATAAGCTGGTGTTTTGTATGGTGTGTCACGGGCAGAGTGCCGCATGCAGGAAGCCAATGTTTAGTGTATTTGTCGTGATTTGCTCGAAGAGTGTGTTATGAAGTCTGTGGGTACGCTATTGCCATTGGTCCGTTAGTGTAATGTTTATCACGTGACCGCTAGTTTGTACTGATATACACCTCTAGCTCTATATTCAGGGGGTTTTAGGGGGTAAATAGAGTTTTCACAATGAGGTGCCCCCGATTACGGAAAATACACCACACGAGTTTGTTGATTTCGACCGTAAAACTGCGAGTTTTAACGAGCAGTTTTACGGTCGAAATCAACAAACGAGTGTGGTGTATTTTACGTAATCGGGGGCACCGAATTGGGAAAATTATTTATACCACGTCCCTACCTGCATTTCAATTCTTCACGCGACATCACTGACTGAGGTGCTTTACCTCGCTTTGTCCATAGGCTTTGAGAAGTCAGCTTTTCCGTTTCGAAGCCTCCGTCTTAGTAGAGAACTGGAGCTAGGCTTACGCTTGTCACAAACACGACCGCTTGTTGATAACACGCAGCAAAAGATCAACAATTCCACGTCAAGCGACTGGCATAGCTCCTTCGTCCCCATTTCCGTACGAACTACGTCATGTCGTGACGTAAATTATTCTGTAGTCCCCTTTCGCGTCATATTGTGACGCAAATCCTTTCACCAGAACACACTGCTGAAACACTGCTAGGGGTTACCTGTTCACTCTTTAAGGCGGTGTCACACTGAAAACAAGTTTCCATGCTACGGTCAAGACATTCCTACCTTACTAGACACCCTTTTCTTGTGTGTAGAACTTCAATGCGTATGAAATACCTCTGGATGGGGTTTCTGGGTAAAGTCGATGTCTCTTTTCCTTAAACATACATGTTGACTGAGCGGATACGGGAAGGTGTCACTTGACACTCCGCACGGCGGCTTTCATTGGTTGAAACACAAAACATGTTTTCGGATTTTAGGGCAGGCTCTAAAACTGAAAACACGCTCGAAACAGTGTTTTGAAAACATTGTTGTGAAGTATGTCACACGACAAAACACACTGTTTCGCAGCGAAACATCTGAAAACAATGTTTTCAAGTGTTTTTGCCCTCTCGTGTGACATGGCCTTTAGGTACAGCCATAAAATTCACGCGTGGTTGTCATGGGTACAATGTTTATACCACATGTGGTGAATTATGGATTTTATACCATGACTTGTAATAGTGGTAGAGTGGTATAAGGCATGACAGCCCTAGACTCCAGAGGGATTACTTTTTCCGTACTGTCACCAGTAGCTCCAGTTCGCCCTTGCTGGGGTAAATGTAATGATGCACTGTTAGAAAGAATCTTCTTGGAAGAATTGGTATTGTAACAGTTGTATTTTTACTGTGGCTCGGGAGTAAACTGAATGCCCGAATGCATACTGTATGACGTGTGTAATGTTATCAACACTTGTATTACAACGAATGTTCTCTATGCGACAGCGGTCTGCGGTGGGCCTTCGTCAGGACAGCAGCAGACGAAGCGACGGCGCTCGGCCGGTGTCTGACAAGCTGGAATGACAGCCTAGCAGTCTGATGGCGCACAGCCGATGCAAGTAACTAAGCCTTGAGTGTTGGAGCGCTCTTGTTCAGCATGGAGCTGAACCTCGTTCCGTGGACGTGCGGTGCACCACGTCGCTTGAGGGAACCCGGGGGTCGTGGACCGCCCGTATTTCTACTCTGGGACTTCGCTGGACATCTCAGGACAGCTGGGAACCAGGAACGTCACCAGGGGGAGTCGCCGCCCAGCTCTTGGTCGTCGTCCGGCAGGGACCACGCCAGACTCACACGGTCATGAGTATAGCATCCGGGCATTCTTAGTAGTGAGCCACAGACAATTCTAGTTAAATCTCCAGGTAACGGCAGCGTTACCTATTACTAGAAAATCCACCCGTCGGACGCTGTCAGCGCGGTCACAGCCGGTGGCAATTTGTTTTTGTATTTTGTCACTCGGTTTCTTGTGTGTAAAGTGTGTACAAAACCCTTGCCTTTGTTTATGTCGTGGGACGAGTGCATGTGTGTGAGAACGTGGTATGCATGACGGAAGCTTGCGTGACGGAGTCGAGTGCAAATGGAGTGTGACAGAGCTTTACAAACATACTCTTTTGAATGACCTTGACCCATCTCACAAGTGAGCCAAGGAGGCTTTGCTCCTCTGGTTATCACTGAAACTTGCTGCTGCGCACAACGAAACCTGCCCCATCCCATAAAGTTGTTTCTCTACAGAGAAACTACTTAAAAACGAACAAAATGAATTCTCATCAAGAGCATCAAGCACGTAACATACACAGCACAACAGAAGAACATCTAATCAGGTGTACTCCGTCACAGCCATGTTGGGGAACTGTCTAGGATCTCTCCCATCCTCATAACCAGCGATCACCTGGCCAAGAAAAGAAATCGTTGTTAAATACAAAATTCCAGATATATAAATGATGTGATTTGTGTTATGTGGGGACTGGGGGGTGGGGGGGGGGGGTCATGCGTTAGGATGTGTTTAATTTTGAATAAAATATTCATTTCTTAGGTTAGAATTATATGCGTGCACCGTTATGCCTTATGTAGGTGCACTCACACTCACGCATGTGCATTCATGTACACCTACACTGATGCGAGGGCCATTTGATTAGGTTAGAATCATATGCGCGCAAAGGTACTGCTACACCTTATGCATGGGCACTCGCGCTCAGGCATGTGCATTCATGTACACGTACCTATGCAGGGCCATTTGTTAGGTCAGCTGGCATTGTATACGCATAGATACTGGTATACATTATGTAGGGGCACTCGCGCTCACGCATGTGCATTCATACACGCGACAGTACATGCAGGGCCATTCGTTAGGTTACAAATATATGTACGCATAGGTACTCAGTGGTACACCTTATGTAGGGGCATATGCCGCAGGTTGCTCGTGAGACGCGAGATCAATATTTCATGATCAATCGTGTCAAATGAGGCCGCCGGATAGATCAAGCAGTGCCAACGCAGTGACCTCCCTATTATCCAGTAAACAAAACAGACGTGCACTGAAAGTGAACGTTTTACTGAAAATATGGACTTAACTGTGTCAGCCATGTCAGGCGCTGAGATGGAAGGCAGTAAACGGCTGGATGTCTTGTGTCCTAAATAGTTTCACTGTCAATGGAGGGTCTGGGGTCACTTCGCGGTCAACTGTTTGCCTTGCTGTTACTTGATACCCGGGCTGCGTTTATGCCTCACGGTCGGAGCCGGGATAGCCGAATGGTAGAGCGCTGGACTCTCAACTATCGGGTCGTGAGTTCGTTTCCCAACTGGGCCCAAATATTTGTGCTGGCCTTTTTCCCGTTGCCCCGTCTTTAATATCACCCTTACTTGGTGCAAAAGGACGTTAAACTCCCAAACACCCCCCCCCCCCCTTATGCGTTACGGTTTTCAAGACCAGTGTAAGTGCGCAAAAAATTGTAACTACTCTTCATTCACCCCAAGCGAAACGGAGAGAGAGAGGAGAATTGGTGGTCTGTTGAACTTAATTTATTGCAAAATGAAATACAGTGTTTGTAGCCTTGTAATAGTACGTGTTTCCTATAATAATTATGATAAATATATGAATCCTTTCACGACCATAACTAGACACAAGTGTAATGGCGGCCGAAAAAACAAAAACAAACCTAAACGAAAGACTTTATCAACAAATACTCGTAACAGATCGGGACATGCTTGTAGTGGAAGGAATGTACCCTGAATATCGGTGACAATACGTGAAAACATTGTCCTTTCTTTTTTGTTTGTACAAAAAGAATTCATCTGTTGCGTTGAAGACCTGGGCATTTGTCAAACTTTTACGAAAAACAAGATGTTTTGCTTAGATGGTTTGCCCAATATGTGCACATCTTAATGCGATGTCTTTGATAATTGAATTTGTGCAAAGACAAAATGAACAAACAGCATCGTCATGTTGTGTGGTTTTGAACCAACAGGTCAGTGTCTGGCGTTAGACTGAACATATTCTGCTGCTCCCTAACATAACTCCCTAACTTAACTCCCTAAGACAACAGACAAATAAATGTAAAGAAAGAACTGCACTGGCTAGCGGTATTCAATACAAGCTAGCAGTTATAGTGTATCGTTATTTCGATGGTACCCTCCCGCCATGTTTGTCCGCTTCACTCTGCACCTACAATCCGTCGCGTACCCTCCGTTCATCCGCTCGAAATTCCTAAGAGAAATTTAAAATCCTTTGGCGAACGGTGTTTCCGGTTTACCACCCCAACAGTCTGGAACTCGCTGCCTGCTAGTGTGAGACAGCAACCTACTCTGTCATTTTTTTTTTTCAAATCAGAGTTTAAGACTGATCTGTTTCAACTGGCGCTTTGATTTGACTGATTCCTGTAACCGTGGTGGCTGCTGTTTTAGGATGTGGTCTATGTACGTGTGAGTGATGTGTGAATGCGTAAGGAGTTGATGTATTTTCTAGAATCGCGATGTATAAATGTGATTTATCATTTTACTATCCGACGTATCTAAGTACGTATCAGAACCACCAAGACAGTTCTGTGAGTGGGCTCGTTTTACTGCCCCCGACCTGTCGTGATCTTCTCAACTGCACTTGCCACCTGAAGCACAGTGACGTCATCAAACTTCCTGCCGACGATCATCATCCCCACAGGCAGCTGTTTGCCGTCGTTAGTTGGGGCGAATCCGGCGTTGATGGCGAGGGCGGGGTGACCCGTACTGTTGAACGGCATCACGTTGTCACACATGGACTCCGCGTGTTGGTATAAATCTGGAGGCAGTCAGTTATCATAGCATTCAGACAACGTGCGTGAGCGGGAGGAGGGCTGGGGTGTTTTTTTTGTTGTTGTTGTTGTTGATGATTTTCTTTTTTCATATTTGTCACAGACCATTGGTCAAAAACGCATGGAGAGAGATACAGACAGACCGAAACACAAAGAGAGAGGGTGGGTGGGTGGGTGTTTGGGAGTTTAACGTCCTTTTCCACCACATACGGGTGATATCAAAGACGGGGCAACGAGAAAAGGGCCAGCACAAATATTTGGCCCCAGCCGGAATTCGAACTCACGACCCGAGCATTGAAAGTCCAACGCTCTACCATTCGGCCACCCCGGCTCCGACAGAGAGAGAGACACACACAGACACAGACAGAGACACAGACAGACCGACAGACAGACAAGAGTGGGTGGGTAGATATTTAGGAGTTTAACGTCCTTTTCCACCACGTATGGGTGATATCAAACACGGGGCAACGAGAAAAAGGCAAGCAGAAATAGTTGGCCTCAGCCGGGATTCGAACTCACGACCCGAGCATTGAGAGTCCAACGCTCTACCATTCGGCCACCCGGGTCCCCGTCAGAGAGACAAACAGACAGATAGACAGATAGAGACGGACAAAGACAGAGACTATGCATAGGAAGCATTATATATATATATATACTACGGTAATCCATCCGAGCCAACTTTAGCCAATACAGAATACATCTGACACATTTTGTTTACATACAAAGGATGTCATTAGGTGTTTTACCCATGGCTGTACGTATCCATGTGAAGAATGTCGTCCCATCTCACAGTAAGCAACACGAACAGGTTTTCTAACCAAAGAAATCTTTTCAAGTCACAGCAATGCAGGGTTTGCAATAGTCCAAAGAAAACGTAGCTGAAATGATTGAAGAGCTGAAGGCTTGAACTGCTAGGGATGTCCGAGAGGGGAGAGGGTTTCGAACAGAAAGAAGCAAGACAGCCCTAACCAAGTGCTATTCACACGATCTGTAATTAGAAGTATACTGAGCCACAAAAGAAACGCAAATAATAAAAACCCAGGCTGTTACGCTCTGGCAAAGCAATCACTTCCACGTCCACATGACCAGAATGCCAAGACTGAGCGCCGTCGACATAAAGAGCCATAGGCCGACTCCAAGCTGGAAACCGCCCTGCACAAGTCGTAGCTGCGTCTGGCGTGGCTGTCTCTACAATTTGTCGTTTATGGACCCGGTTCCAGGCAAATGGCGACGTTCGGGACAACCCACGAAGCGGCAGACCCCGTGTAACGACGTGGAAAAGGACGTTAAACCCCCAAATATCCACCTACCCCCGTGTAACGACTGCAGGACAAGATCGGGCGATTCACCGCCGCCACCTGCGTGAGCCATTCACCGCCGCCACCTGCGTGGGCGATTCACCGCCGCCACCTGCGTGGGCGATTCACCGCCGCCACCTGCGTGAGCCATTCACTTCTGCAACGGAAACGGCCACAAACACCATTGGCAGGCTTGGTGCACCAATTTCTGGTGAAACTGTGCGGCGTCGACTAACAGAACATCACTTGCACCGTTGCCGTCCTGCAAGGCGACCTGTTCTTACTCCAAGACACAGGCAACAACGACTGCAATGGGCCCAGCACCACCGGAACTGGAACTGGCGGCAATGAAGCGTCTTCATGGATGAGAGCCGATACTGTGTTCATCATGCTGATGGCCGAATCCGGGTGTGGAGGAGGCGCAACGAGAGGTATGCCGACAACAACGTCCAGGAGATCAACGCTTGGGGAGGCCCGAGCATCATGGTCTGGGGAGGAATCAGCCTCAACCAGCTTGTTGGGCCTGTTGTTTTCCAAGACACTGGCCCTGGTCGCGGAAATGGCGTTACTGCACAGCGATACATTGACCAGGTGTTGAGGCCCGTTGTTGTGCCCCACTTCCAGCAGCACGGCCACCTCACTCTCCAGCAGGACAATGCTCGTCCACACATTGCCAGTCACCACAGGCTTCCTGCAGCAACAGGGCATCGGAGCTCTGCAGTGGCCCTCGCTGAGCCCTGATTTGAACCCTATCGAACACTTCTGGGACCATCTGCAACGGGAGTTGAACGCCGCTCCGCCGAGGCCAACCACAGCCCGTCAGCTAGAGCAGGCACTGAGGCAGATCTGGAACAACGTCAACATGGCCACTGTCAACCGTCTGATCCACTCCATGCCCGCCAGATGTCAGGCTGTTATCAACGCCCGTGGGGAGCACACGGGTTACTGACACTCCGTGACACTCGTGACACGTGAACACTTTTCGGTTAAGCCAACTAGAAGAACACTAAAGCCAGAAACTTGGTACATGTACCAAATTTTGATGAATTCGATTCATTTGAATGGCCGCAATGAATGTCAAAAACACGAGTAAATTGAATGGACCCATCGTTTGCGTTTCTTTTGTGGCTCAGCATAATTATACGAGCGGGACGTGCTACACGCACCATACATGCTGCAGCCCGCCGCTGGCAGTTTCTGGGCAACGTATGGCAACGTGGGCATGACGATGACGTCAAACTTCTGTAGAGCCGCGTCATACTGACGTGTCAGCTCCATCACCAGGTTGTTGGCTTTAGCGTAGAACTTGTTCCCGTGGCCGTACAGCTGTGTCATGTACTCGCCGTACAGGGAGAAGCACTTGACGAGGGGCGGGATGTCGTGAGGGCGGGAGGTCACACCACGCCGTGTCGTCTCTTGCAGAGACATCGGGTAGAATCCCTTTGAGTAGTACCCAACGCCTGGCGAGAAACACACACACACACACACACACACACACACACACACACACACACACACACACACACACGTGCACGTGGTTACTAAAGTGAACCGTTTAACACATTTATGGCACATAGGACGAACAATTTCTTCTTACTTAGCTAACAGTGTTCCTACCTCCATCATTCAGCATACAGTGGTACACGGCCTGACCTGCGGAGGCTGTCCAAATGGCACATCCTGTGTGAAGGAAAAGTGTAACGAGCATAAAGAATACAGGAAACGAAATGAGGCAACAGTACGTCCCGTGATGACACTATGTTATGTGTGGAGATAGGTTGAAGAGCCCGTCGTCTTATCGAGGGGATTCGATGACACACAGGCGAACACTCCTCACGTAGCGAGTTCTTATAGATTGCGTGTTGTCTTTTTCACTCACAGAAAACACGTGAGCGCGTAGAAAAGTTATAACCTTGTGGAGTTTATTTACAGCACTTCTCTGGTATTACACTGCACTCTCAAGCTTCGCACATACAAGCTTCTCTCGTGCACACACCAGAAAAGTGCTGTAAATAAACTCCACAAGTCAAACTCTGGAAACTTTCCTACGCGCTCACGTGTTTTCTGTGAGTGAAAGAGACAACGCGCAGTCAATAAGAACTCGCTACGTGAGGAGTGACCGCCCGTGTGTCATTGTATCCCCTCTATAAGACGACGGGCTCTTCAACATTTCTCCACACGTCACGCACTCCTTCGGCTTTATTTAAACCTTCTTTGGTACCAGTTTTGATATGTTACAGTTAGTCCTACACCTACATGTGATTGTGACCGACGTTTTGAAAAAGCGTCAAAGAAGCGTAAATTATGCAGCTGGCATAGCGTACCTTAGTGCTCCCATATGCAAACATCATCTCCGTGACAGCTTAGTCTACGTATTGAACGTGAAACATATTTTAGAATTCGAAAAATTTCTTCGGATTCGGAAAACTGGTTGTAGATTAGCAAACCCGTAGCACCCGTAAGTTAGGTGGGAGTAAGGTGGTGAACATAATATGACAAATAGGGGCCAGACAAAATAATGAAGCAGTCAGTCAGGTTTTCTGTGAACACGGGAACGAGTAAAGGTGATTTCTACGAAACTGTATGGGTCGCATTTAAAATCAACAACAACAACAAAAAACAAGCAACCAAATTACCCTTGAAAACAGTTTACTACCACACACTTAGGTTGTTAAAATAGAGCTTACATGATTAGTTCAAGAGGGTTTAGGCGAAAAACACCACGAGGCGGTAATGAATCTGCGGAGTGTCTCTACTTCTGGATGTAAGGAGTCTACAGAGCTCTCTACTACTGGATCTCACGAGTCAGCACAGCCTCTCTACTTCTAGATGTAAGGAGTCCCCAGACGCTCTCTACTTCAAGATGTAGGCCTAAGGAGTCCCCAGACGCTCTCTACTTCAGTCTTCTAGATCTAAGCAATCTCCAATTTCTCTCTATTTCTAGATCGAAAGAGTCTGCAGAGTAATATGCCAAGAATTACGCCTATATCCGTATTTACAGGTCATCCTCACCTCACATCACTCTGTGTGTGTGTGTGTGTGTGTGTGTGTGTGTGTGTGTGTGTGTGTGTGTGTGTGTGTGTGTGTGTATGTTTGTGTGTAGCATTTGCAACGGCAAGAATGAAAACTGAACCACACTGAACCAGTGCGCGTGTGTGTTTATCCATGTGTGTGCACATTTCACTCTGAGAGGACGTTTGCCTTATTATTTTTTTTTCAATGTTTAGGGTCGGAGCTAGAAATGTGTACTTGCAACCACAAGTAATTAAAGGTTTGCTTTGGCCTAATTTACCGTCCTTGTGCAGAGGAATGGATAGCTCCGACACAGATAGTCCTGCTTTAGACATGGTGTTCAGAACTCCTCTCACGATTCTCGGTACGCTGTCTTCTTTGCACACTTCGAATCCCTCCTGCAGCATTCCAACCTTCTTGCCAGATGTGTCGTTATTAATCTGAAACACACACACACACACACACACACACACACACACACACACACACACACACACACACACACACACACACACACACACACACACACCTCTTTGCAGTATACGGTAAGCGCTGTTTTGCTAATTATTTCTAACACTTTGTCGTAAAACAATCAAACCTTTTATTTCTAAATTTTCAAAAGCATATAACACAGGTCTTGCAGAAGCATGGACGAGGAGGTGTCCTAAGACAGGCCCACTTACGCGGGCAAGGAAGGACGATACGACAGGCGCCTGTAATCATTATCGGAAAGCGTTAACCAGGTCAACCTGCCTGAACTGAACAGTGTTCAGGTGGACACTACATCTAGATATAGGGTGGGGCTGCCTCTGTCTCGATTACCACAGACTGACAGTACGAATTGTCCGTTTCCAAACCGAATCTGAGGGGTGAAAGGGTGCAACTTGCTTAACTGGAAGACCACTTCGAAATTCGACCTTAACCGTAGTCACAGATACATCAAACTTATGTCAAAACATCAACCCGACTAAAAACAACGACACAAAATACACATCACACACAAACTAACCAGTTTGGAGTACTCTGGAGGAGTTATGCCGGGGTACTGTCTTGGATCTCTCCCGTCATCGTAACCGGCCATCACCTGTTAAAAGGAAAACACTTGGTATCATTTTTAAAAAAAATGGTGTACTAGTCTCCATCTTCAAAGACACCACAAACAATTACAAGGGTGGGTGGGTGTTTGGGAGTTTAAAGTCCTTCTCCACCACAAATGGGTGATATCAAAGACGGGACAACGAGAAAAGACCAGCACAAATATTTGGCCCCAGTCGCGATTCGAACTCACGACCCGAGCATTGAGAGTCTAACCGGCTACCACTCGGTTATGCAGGCTCCCCCCCTGAACAGTTACAAAGACTACACGATATCTCCTACTATCTCTTTGTGAGATGTTTTGCCGTTTTCGTGGGGTGAGAAAATGGTCCCCAGAAGTACCCACATCAGAAAGTTGTCAGTGCCGTGAGGTAAGGTTGATAACGCGTGCCCCTTATAACTGATCCAACGAAACAGAAGCAGTAGCAATGGTATGCGCTATTACAACAGCCACAAACACAGACTGGAATACGTGTCTTCCGCTCACTTCCAAAAGCAAGGCGCAGTCAGCAACAGTTCTGGCCATGGGACCCAGATGATCAACAGTTGGCTCCCCTGCCCAGGCGCCAGTGTAAGGGACCAAACCGTAGGTCGGCTTCAGACCCACGATACCCGTGAAGCTAGCGGGGATCCGGATAGACCCTCCCTGGTCCCCGCCGACTGCAAAGTCCACAAGGCCAGCAGCCACCTAGAAGTATGACACATGTACAACACTAGATGATAATAATAATAAATAATAATGAGTATTGTATAGGCGCTTTACCCAATTTCATGAATCGGCTCAAAACGCCGCGAACTGAACCCAGCACGCACGCTCACGTGAATCACACGCATCCTCTCACACACTGGACATAAACACATTACAATCACGTGGTGCGAAGGGTCAGCTCAGCTATTTAAATTTCGGAATTTAGAATTGCGTTTATTTTTCAAATTTGGTGGGCTGAACATTTCCAAAGCAGAGGGGGAGAATTCCCATCTCAGCGGCGTGACACACATAGAGGTTTTAAATATTTTCCCCTCACTTTTTCCCCAGTCCTGCACAGGAAGCTGACGTGCTACTTACAAGCGCCGCACTTCCACTGCTGGATCCCCCGGCACTGCGAGTTTCGTCTGTGGGATTTCTGACCGGACCGTCGGAACTGGTGACGCTGCTGCCGCTGATGCACATGTCCTCCAGGGACGTCTTCCCCACGATGTGGCCGCCTGGAAACAAAACGGCCGTTAACAGTGTTGTTTGTGTAGCAACAGTTACAGGGACCGTGCCACGTCAACAGATTACGATGTCCGTGAGGTGACTTCCAGCCCCCAGCAACCAACCTTATCCGCAAAATGGGGAGCCGGGGTGGTCGAATGGTAGAGCGTTGGACTTCTAATGCTCGGGTCGTGAGTTCGATCCCGGCAGGGGCCAAATATTTGTGCTGGCTTTTTCATCGTTGCCCCGTCTTTGATATCACCCTATGTGGTGGAAAAGGACGTTAAACCCCCAAACACCCATCCCCACCCCTTATCCGCAAAATAAGTATATTTTGAATCGTACTTACATGGTGTAAATTCTCACAAAGTGACACAGTGCACGCACCCCGCACTCACGCCAACAAATGTGCAACACACACACACACACACACACACACACACACACACACACACACACACACACACACACACACACACACACAGAGCAGCTGAATCACAAGGAACAAAACAGACCTATCCGAAAGCCAGCCGAAACAGATACGTTTTCAAGTCAGACTTGAAACGACCTATGCCCGTCAAGTCTCCCAGACCGGCGGGTACGCCGGGTGGTGCGTTCCACAGTGACGGGGCAGCAAAGCTAAACGCGCGCTCGCCTACTAAGTGTCTTGATGTTTGGCGAGGAACTTTCAAATGATTTTCACAGGAAGAACGAAGAGTGCGTGCTGTTTGGTGGACTGTGAGGGAGATTGAAAGATAGTCAGGAAGAATTCCTTCAGTTAATTCAGAAACCTCATTTCTGTCTGGAACCCTCCCTGTTAACAGTTTCATTTTCAATGCTGTTCTTACCACATACCAGCATCAAGAATCCTGGTCACAACAGTGGCGTCAAACTCAGGCACGTAGTTCTCTAGAATCTTGCTGCCACACCTCATGGGGACGCCGGCCACAGCCGTGTTGTCTTTGATCCCCACAGTACGACCTGACAGCTTGCCTTCTGCTGCACCACGGATATCACACCTCCACGCCCTGGACAGTACAGTAAGTATGCCACATGAGTGGCGGACGATTAGACAGTGTATAAGGCCCAACTCAGCCCGAATAATCCAACTCTAAACTGAGGTGCCCTGCCTGCTGCGCAAACGGTGAGCATGTGATTTTTCGAGGGGGGGGGGGGGGGGTGGTGGTGGTGGTGGTGTTAGTGCTGAACTGAGTGGTTACTCGGTTTTCATGGAGCCGCAGATTTGTGCTGGCCTTTTTCTAGTTGCCCCGTCTTTGATATCGCCCATACGTGGTGGAAAAGGACGTTAAACTCCCAAACACCCACCCCACCCACCCCTGCCAGCGTGACTTCACTGGTAGTGGAGAGTTTGTTTTATCTTAATACAAACTTTACATTCGTAAATGTATGTCTCAGATGAAGATGATTCGCATTTAAATATTCGTGTTTGTGTTTTAGAAGCAGCATAAACACACCAGGCATTGTAGGGGTTGTCGTCAGGACCGGGTCTGTAGCCCGGGGTCCGTGGGTATCTGACTACAGGCAATGACGTGTCAGGGAACTCACTCACTCTCTGGTAGGCCGCAGTCACCCCTTCCATTATCTCTGTGTGGTAGATTTACAAATATTTTGAGCATCGGGTTGATACGTCAGTCTTTCTCGACATATCTGAGACAAAGTTTTGAGAAGTTTCATGAAAGTAATGTAAAGAGTTCATATTTCTGCCGTGATTTTATTCAATGGTGTGCGAGGTCGTGCTTTTGGTTTGCTGGTTGTTTTCTTTTCATGAAAGTGCTCAACCCACTGGCCATTCCCTGCAGCTCTTCCTCGCTACATCTGAACGACAGTTCCTCGTTCAGCCTGCGGAAATCCTCCAGCTGTGGACCGCTCAGCGCCGGAGCGCGATACAAACCTGAACACACACACACACACACACACACACACACACACACACACACACAGAGCAAAATACACGGCAGGAGTGAAGGCCAAGACTTTTACTTGACTGAGAAATGATCGAGGAGATGAAATTTTGGTGACCGGATGAGTGGAGTGGATCAGCGAGTGGAGATGTGCAACAAACAAGAACTGGCACGGCAGAAAATCTCTCTCTCTCTCTGAAAACTGACTTTCTAACGTCAACTGCCTCTACCGTTGGAAAATAAAGTTTCATCAACTCTCTCTCTCTCTCTCTCTCTCTCTCTCTCTCTCTCTGTATCACAACTCTAGATATATTTTATCAGCATTGTACAGACAGCTGTTTTTGTCGCTGATTGGCGACTTTGGCCTAGATATGAAATGTCAGCCACATGTAATGTAGCAAAGTAGCAGCCTGCCCTGTACCAGCTTCCCGATCCTTCAGAACGCCTCTACATACATTACAGTGTTTTACACCATGACTGTGATATATCAGTAACTTGTGCCGCGGTGGAAACAGTACGCCTGTGTGACACTTGCTACTTATGATAACAGTAGCTTTCATGAAAACATAATTATGCATATGCCATCTCATTTGCGTAAGGAGTGTTGTTACTGGCGTTCGGTTAACCTTGGGTAAAAGCACTGGTATGCATTGATGATGTTTGTGTAGCAGTGGCGCCATATATTATAGAAAAATTATGATTGTGCCCGACAAGTTTTCAGTGTTCCCAGGCGACTATCGGCAGTTTTGTGTTTGATTTAAATGACAGAAAATATGAATAACCAGCCGGTCCACAATAAACATGCCCCACACAACTACCGGTAATTGATAAGTGACAACGGGGACAGTCATGACACATGTGCAAAACACACAATCAGATCACAGTCAAATCGCCAAAACTCACCCTTTCCCTCCATTGCGACAAGTGCCACTGCTGCAAGCAAATGATGTGTATATGTAGAACATAACAGCCGAAGCAGTTGCGTGTGCCCTAGATATTCTGTCAACTGTGAAACGCTGTACACGTATCTACATACGGGTCCCTGCAAGCAACGAGTGACAGAGCAGTAGTGTGTATACTATTACATCCTGCACCTCCTGTTTCAACTTTCTTTTCAAGGAGGAAAGGTTACCTACAAATGAGAGAAACTAGATAACCGACATGCATACTAAAGTAGTGCTCTAGGTCAAAACCTTGTGAATATCGCGACTGTAAAAGAAGACAGCCCCCCCCCCCCTCCACTTTATGTGCAAACCTCCACCCTGCTATTCACTCTGGTGCGTGCGACAGTATTTTTGTTTACCACGACACCGGCCATAGCCTACTCTTCTTCGAAAGATGAACGTGGGATTTTTAGCGTGCACATTTGATGTATGTGTGTGCGTGTGTACACGAAGGCGAGACAGGCACCGTAAACAAGTCTGCACATGGATTTGACTCGATATGGTAAGGAAAAATCCCACCACATTCCTGCCCACCGGGCACTCGAACCAGGCAGCTCAGGATCCAAAGTCGGATGCCTTAACCACTAGACCAAATCCCCTGATGTTAGCGTGGACTTCACCACTAACCGGTACAAGTACATCACACGGGTCAGTATCAGTACTCGGCGTGCAGTCTCTAACAGCGTATCAGTCATGTCATCGTGACCCACTAAACTTTGCCGTGTGTTGTATTTCTCTACCGCTCGCAGCCTGTCAAGTTTGTGTTCATTTCCTTCGTGTTGTAGCGCGTGTCCCCCCCCCCCCCTCCCCCTCCCTCTCCCCAACCGCCGGATTTCTTTTTCCCACCCACTCACCCACACCAGTTTCATATCATCGGTTAACAATAAAAGTTATTACATCTCAGCTTCGCGGTGTCTCCCCTGCTAGACGCGGCTGCCCTTGGTCACGTCTGCCTCTAGAGTTGTCGATTACCAGAATCGTGGATGCTTCTGCCTCCAGAGTTGTCGAATGCCATAATCGTGGCTGGTGACTGAGTCACCTGTTCCCTGAATGTCGCACGTCCTCTGTCCTCTTCCGTGGCGGGATTTGCAGGTATCTATCGATGGTGAGAGCCTCGACCGTGCTGCCGACAGTGTATCCTCCTGTCACAATCACATTGATAATATACATATGAACAACCATGCATGGGTAAGTAGTAAAATCTCAAATCAAGGATTTTTTTAAATTGTTGAAATCCATTTGATGAGTATGATGAGTATGATTACATGACTGACGATGCCAGCTCGGTCATGGCCGGCTGGTGCTGTTGGGGATGCGGTCCCGCCAGTCATACTCAGTATCCACGTGAGGCGTTGCTAGCGCGTGTATGTAGTCGATGTCTCGCTTCTTGGTTATCCCTGTGATCAGTTCGGGCCACCCTTCTTTCTTGAAAGTTGCGAAGGGTTTGCCTCGAGAACAACTAGAGGGTCTCTTTGGTCCGCTTGTTCCCCGGCACGTGCTCCTCGTCAGTGTCCTCATGGTGACAGATGAGTTTGGGAAGTCGTGACAGGACACGGACCGGCCTCTCATACACAGTCAACCAGCACCAACAGTCATACAAAACACAACACCATGGAGGAATAATATGTATAAAAGTTTATTTACAACAATTTATGATATGCAGATGCCACAACACTGTAACTCTCTTGAACGAACATAATTAGCGAACAAAACATCTTCACGTACGGGAATCTGAACAAAACGGACGGAGCATGGTGCCTGCTTTGAGCGAGACGTCTCCAATCCATGAACACATGATAGTGATAAGTGGAAAAAGAACGTAAGGCGAATAATGTCTTGCTAAATGTCAAAAAAGTAAGCCACACCCACACACACACACACACACACACACACACACACACACACACACACACACACACACATACACGAATCAGTTTGCTCAACAGAGATTCTGCATCATGACCAAATCATTCATATCAATTCACAAAGCCCACCGGCCCCCGTAGTGTAGTGGTTAGCACTTCGGACCATGAACCAGGAGACCCGGGTTCGAATCCCAGCCGAGGAAAGCGGGATTTTTCCTACCTAGGTCGGCTCCTACCCAGAGCGGGTGTGGTATGGGGAGGCTGTTGCCACACAGCCGAGATTCACCCACTTCACGGGTGCGACTTTGGGGGTGCTTCCCTTGGTATGACACGTCTTTATGATGTGGATGATTACACGGCCGGTGTAGCAGTCCAGATTATACCCCGCCTGGAGTATACCCCCAAATAAACTGGCCTAGCCCAGACTATACCCCCGTATAAACTGGCCTAGCCCAGACTATCCCCCCGTTTAAACTGGCCTAGCCCAGACTATACTCCCGTATAAACTGGCCTAGCCCAGACTATACCCCGGAGTGTACTCTGGCCTAGGCCCGTTTAACCCTCTCCTGCCCAGTTTAACCCCCCTACCGTGGACGACCAGAGAGAGAAAGAGAAACGTCTTTGCTTGAATGTTGCACGCGTTTAGCCACTCGATGTTCAATGACGGCGTGTGGCACACGTGAGCGGTTCTATATTTTTCTTTTTTCCTGTTACTTTATTTTCTTGAACATGATCTGTGTTGTAGTGATGCACCCAGAGAGAGAGAGAGAGAGAGAGAGTGTGTGTGTGTGTGTGTGTGTGTGTGTGTGTGTGTGTGTGTGTGTGTGTGTGTGTGTGTGTGTTTTTGGTTTGGTTTTGTTTTTTTTCGTTCTTTGTTTTGTTTGGTTGGGTTTTTATCAGGCGATGGTCTTCTTTTTCTTTCTGTTAGTTTCTTTCTTTCTTTTTTTTCTTTTTTTCTTTTCTTTTTTTTTGGGGGGGAGGGGGGGGAGGGGGTATGTTGTGTACCTTGTACCTTGCACATCACCATTTTTCAGAAGTCTATGATTCGCCTTGCTTGCATTTACCAGGTGATTTATAAAAAATAGTTCCCGGGCCTGGTGAGCGCCGGGATATTTATGACAGGAAGCGTGGAATGCGGCCCTGTCCCGCAGTCCCAAACCACACGGACCTCCATGCCATCATCTTACCATCATCCTCATCTCCATCCTCATGCATAATAAAAATTGCTCCAGTTTTCGAGCCATCAATAACCTGGTCTTCATGGTGATAACACTTTTCTGAAACACGTTTTGTCCATTCATTCTGTTAACCTGGTATTAATTACATTGTTCAATTGTCGGTTTGGTCTCTGATGCGTGATGTACGTCTCCGTGATAGGTCGGGTTAAAGGTTAAACGGATCTGGAGCTAAAGTCATGACATTTGATAGTTATAAACGGCGCGCAACTCGTTTTGTGACCTTGTCTGGGTGATATTAAAATTGTGAAATTGTGACCTTGTCTGGGTGAAATTAAAAGTGTGATTGAAATTGATATGGTCAGCTCTCTCCCTCTCTCTCTCTGTGTGTTCAAGCACCATCTTTCAAAATTCATTAGCATCCTGTGCCACCAGAGTGAAAGCACACGTACGCACGCATATATATATATTCACACACACACACACACACACACACACACACACACACACACACACACACACACACACACTGCTTCAGAAGAACTTTATGACCATTGGCATTCTATTGTGCTATCTTGCGATAAATCACTAAACAGCGATCCTTTTAGAGTGGTGAAAATTGACATTGCACTCTACGTTAGTCCCTACATGGTCCAACCCTTGTCGTGGGGTAGTGGCTTGTGTACCTCAATGACCCAGAGAGCTACGCCAGCGGGAGCACGTGCTCCTGGCAGGGTCACCCAAGCTGGACAGGTCGAAGGGTAGAGGTCAGACGAATGTGGACCACCTCTCCAAGAGGCTAAACGGGTTTGCGTAGGGTTAACAGCCCTACCTGTAAAAAACATAACGTTACAGAAGCATCGACAGCAACAAACCAAAACATTCACCTGGGCAAGGAAGGGTCTCCATCCCGGAGACCTATGACGCATTGCAGTGAAAGCCGAAAGGAAGCTGCAAGGCCGACCCCCCTTCTAACACCCAGGACAACGACGAGAGTAGCCACATGGAACATCAGGACTATGTATGAAGTAGGAAGGACCACACAAGTAGCAAGAGAGATGAAGAACTACAAGATAGGAGTACTGGGACTGAGTGAGACAAGGTGGCTACAGACAGGACAGCTGAGATTTTCATCGGGAGAGCAATTGCTGTACTCGGGACACACAGAGGATGGAGCCCCCCACACTGAGGGCGTGGCCCTGATGCTGGCACCGGAGGCACAGCGGGCACTCATCGGCTGGGAACCGGTCAACTCCCGCATCATCACAGCCAAATTCATCACCAAGAAGAAAGACATCAAGCTAAACATCATCCAGTGCTACGCTCCCACCAATGATGCGGAAGAGGAGAAAAAAGATGACTTCTACCAACAACTGCAGACAGTGATAGATAGAGGAGGAGCCAAGGACATGACCATACTTATGGGAGACTTCAACGCCAAGATTGGATCAGACAACACAGGCTATGAGAACACCATGGGAACACACGGACTGGGACAGATGAACGAAAATGGCGAGCGCTTTGCAGACTTTTGTGCCCTGAACCAGCTAGTGATAGGAGGCAGCATCTTCCCACACAAGCGCATCCACAAGGCCACATGGAGATCGCCGGACCATGTCACGGAGAACCAGATTGATCACATCTGCATCAGCCGGAAGTTCAGGAGATCGTGGCGAGATGTGCGCGTGATGAGGGGTGCCGATGTATCATCAGACCACCACCTTCTTGCAACAACACTGAGACTTCGGCTTAAGAGACACACCAACGCCAACAACACACGGACCAGATACAACGTTGGCCTACTCAGGAACACAGAGACACAAGCAGCATTCCGGATCAGCCTTTCCAACAGGTTCCAGCCACTGCAAGACCTGATAGAAGACAGTGGAATGGATATCGAGACACAGTGGGAACACAGCAAGAAACTCTGGCACGACACATGCGAAGAGGTCCTTGGCAAGAGAAAGACCCAACACAAGGAATGGATCTCTGCTGATACCATCCAGAAGCTGGAAGTTAGGAAAAAGAAGAAAACTGCACTGAACACGAGCCGAACAAGAAGAGCTAAGGCAAAGGCACAGGAAGAATACACAGCAGCTGACAGAGAAGTGAAGAGGAGCACCAGAAAGGACAAGAGGGACTACATCGACGACCTGGCCAATCAAGCAGAGGAAGCAGCTGGACAAGGGAACCTAAAAGACCTGTACCAGGTGACCAAGAAGCTCGCGGGCAAATTTCAGCAGACAGACAAACCAGTGAAGGACAAGAACGGGCACCCACTGACAACAACTGAGGAACAGCTGAAGCGATGGGCAGAACACTTCAGGGAGCTGTTAAATCGCCCCATCCCTGAAACACCACCAGACATCCCGCCAGCTGAGACAGAACTACCCATCAACTGCGACAAGCCCTCTAAGGCGGAGATCAGGAAAGCCATCATGACACTGAGAAATGGGAAAGCTGCAGGGCCGGACGAGATACCAGCAGAAGCCATCAAAGCAGACACAGAGACAGCCGTCAACATGCTGCACAGCCTATTCAGCAAGATCTGGGAGAAGGAAGAGGTGCCAGCCCAGTGGAAAGAAGGGATCGTCATCAAGCTGCCAAAGAAAGGGGACCTCAGGGACTGCAGCAACTACCGAGGGATCATGCTCCTGTCAGTGCCAGGCAAGGTTCTCAACAGAATTCTACTGGAGAGGATGAGGGAGGCAGTCGACCCTATGCTCCGAGACCAGCAGGCGGGCTTTCGCAGGAACAGGTCCTGCGCTGACCAGATCGCCAGCCTACGCATCATCGTTGAGCAGTCACTGGAGTGGAACTCCCCCCTCTACATCAACTTCATAGACTATGAGAAGGCCTTTGACAGTGTAGACAGAGAGGCGCTGTGGAAGCTGCTAAGGCACTATGGAGTTCCCGGGAAGATCATCTCCCTGATCCAGTGCACCTACAAAGACATGAGCTGCAGGATTGCCCATGCCGGCCAGTTGTCAGAAAGCTTCGAGGTGAAGACCGGAGTCCGCCAGGGATGCCTGTTGTCCCCGTTCCTCTTCCTCCTGGTCATCGACTGGATCATGAAGACCACGACAACAGGCAGGAAAAACGGGATACAGTGGACACTCTGGACGCAGCTGGATGACCTCGACTTTGCGGACGACCTGGCGCTCCTGTCTCACAGCCACAGCCAGATGCAGGACAAGACTACATGCCTGGAAGCCACATCAGCCGGAACAGGGCTCAAGATCAACAGGAGGAAAACCGAGCTGATGAAGATCAACACCACTGCCAACACACCAGTCACAGTCGGTGGAGAGTCCATCAGGGAGGTAGAGTCCTTTGTCTACCTGGGGAGTGTGGTTGATGGACAGGGAGGCACAGACCGAGACGTCACAGCCAGAATCGGCAAGGCAAGAGCAGCAATGGTCATGCTGAAGAACATCTGGGCATCCAAAGTTGTCAGCATAAGAACCAAACTTCGCATCTTCAACTCCAACGTGAAGTCAGTTCTGCTCTACGGATGCGAAACATGGAGGACAACGAAGACGATGCAGCAGAAGATCCAGACATTTCTCAACACCTGTCTGAGGCGCATCTTCAACATCCGATGGCCAGAGAAGATCCGGAACGAAGAGCTGTGGGAGCGAGCAGGGCAGGAACCAGCGGCCAAGCAGATCCTGCGGAGGAAGTGGGGCTGGATTGGACACACCCTCAGGAAGCCAGCATCCAGCACCACACGCCAAGCCCTGACATGGAACCCACAGGGGAAAAGGAAGAGAGGCCGGCCTCGCAACAGCTGGAGGCGGGACACTGAGGCAGAGTTATATAAGCAGGGGACCAACTGGACTGGAGTGGCAAGAATAGCCCAGAACAGAGTGCGATGGCGAAGGGTTGTCGATGGCCTATGCTCCACGTGGAGCCAGGGGCCTAAGTAAGTACTCTACGTTAGTGTTTCTAAATGGTTAACGAAGAAAAGCGAATTTCGAGCGCTAATCCGTTTCTCAGCAGCCAAGTGGCATGTGGGAAATGTGACGATGTATGACACAAGACTACGACCACACGTACAGAGATTGGCAGAGGAAAATATCTACTTCTGCGGTGTTCACTGTCTTTTTACTTCGCTTAAGCTGAACTGGAAGAGATATGTAAAGTTGATCGAGGCGAATTTCGATACGGAAAGAAGATGGATCTCATGTGCATGTTCAAAAATGTACTGCGGCTAAGGTAAGTAAGAGTGACTGATTCCCCCCCCCTCCCCGCTTTACTTTCTTGATTTGTTCGGGTATTTGGTGTGTGTGTGTGTGTGTGTGTGTGTGTGTGTGTGTGTGTGTGTGTGTGTGTGTGTGTGCTTTTTTTTTTTTTTCGTTCTTTGTTTTGTTTGGTTATGTTTTTATCAGGCGATGGTCTTCTTTTTCTTTCTGTTAGTTTCTTTTTTTTCTTTTTTCTTTTTTTTTTTTGGGGGGGGGGGGAGGGGGTATGTTGTGTACCTTGTACATCACCATTTTTCAGAAGTCTATGATTCGCCTTGCTTGCATTTACCAGGTGATTTATAAAAAATAGTTCCCGGGCCTGGTGAGCGCCGGGATATTTATGACAGGAAGCGTGGAATGCGGCCCTGTCCCGCAGTCCCAAACCACACGGACCTCCATGCCATCATCTTACCATCATCCTCATCTCCATCCTCATGCATAATAAAAATTGCTCCAGTTTTCGAGCCATCAATAACCTGGTCTTCATGGTGATAACACTTTTCTGAAACACGTTTTGTCCATTCATTCTGTTAACCTGGTATTAATTACATTGTTCAATTGTCGGTTTGGTCTCTGATGCGTGATGTACGTCTCCGTGATAGGTCGGGTTAAAGGTTAAACGGATCTGGAGCTAAAGTCATGACATTTGATAGTTATAAACGGCGCGCAACTCGTTTTGTGACCTTGTCTGGGTGATATTAAAATTGTGAAATTGTGACCTTGTCTGGGTGAAATTAAAAGTGTGATTGAAATTGATATGGTCAGCTCTCTCCCTCTCTCTCTCTGTGTGTTCAAGCACCATCTTTCAAAATTCATTAGCATCCTGTGCCACCAGAGTGAAAGCACACGTACGCACGCATATATATATATTCACACACACACACACACACACACACACACACACACACACACACACACACACACACTGCTTCAGAAGAACTTTATGACCATTGGCATTCTATTGTGCTATCTTGCGATAAATCACTAAACAGCGATCCTTTTAGAGTGGTGAAAATTGACATTGCACTCTACGTTAGTGTTTCTAAATGGTTAACGAAGAAAAGCGAATTTCGAGCGCTAATCCGTGTGTGTTGATTTGTGATACGTGTAGGAGAGATGAAAGTGTTGATCTGTGATACGTGTAGGAGAGAAGAAAGTATTGATTTGTGATACGTGTAGGAGAGAAGAAAGTATTGATTTGTGATACGTGTAGGAGAGAAGAAAGTGTTGATTTGTGATACGTGTAGGAGAGAAGAAAGTATTGATTTGTGATACGTGTTTGTGAAACAGCTGCGAGGGAAATGGTGATGTCTGTGTTGGTCTGTAACAAGTTCGTAATCATTCCATACAGAGAAGCAAAAGAAACGCGAAAACACACACACACACACACACACACACACACACACACACACACACACAGTCACACACACACACACACACACACACACACACACACACACACACACACAAAGAAAATATTCTCATTGTTTGATTAAAGGTCTGCAATCTCAACAAAGAGCCAGAAACAGTGTGTTAAAAAACCCCAGCTATCTGGCTATGACGAATGCAGTCAACTCTGTCATGGTTACAGAGTTTTCAGCCTCCCTGAAACCCCTATACAAGCCAGAGGCACCCTGATTTCACAGCTCAGTTTGCTTTTTGACACTGAGCGAGAAAGATCGCAATGACTAGTCTTCTGGTACAGCACAGAACACCCGCTAGACGCTATAGCGATGTGTCTCGCTCACTGACCAAAAGCACAACGAAGCCACTGCAAACTCACGCTCTGGTTTTATAAGGGTCTTTGTTTGCGGCTTTTTTCTTGAGATCGCAGACCATTAATAAAAAGTGTCACCAGTCTGAAAGTGAATTTCGCGCAATGAAGCTGTAGGCAAAGTACAGTGGTAGTACACTACAGTCAGTTAACCGGCTTGTCCACACTGTGATACAAATCTGGCACCAGGCATTTGCATGTCCTTTGTTGCTCGGCATAGTTTGGGTTTATAATTATAAAAAAAATAATAAAATGGGTACTTAAAGGACGCCCTCCCTCTCGCGGGAGCTCAGGGCGCCTTACAAAGAACACACACTCACTCACCCAGAAACACACACAACATGCCTCCACA
Source organism: Batillaria attramentaria (assembly GCA_018292915.2). Lineage (NCBI taxonomy): Eukaryota > Metazoa > Mollusca > Gastropoda > Batillariidae > Batillaria > Batillaria attramentaria. The sequence goes on from JACVVK020000151.1 coordinate 1,068,960, forward strand.
CATACAATTAACTAAAAAGACATGATGTGCAGCATCATACACGAGCTGCCCCTGGCTCACACACACACACACACACACACACACACACACACACACACACACACACACACATAACCAGCAAGATGATGATGTGGCAACAGTTATTGGTTGAAGGCTGTGAAGAGGTGGGTTTTCAAATTTGTTTTGAAAGATAGTTTTGTGTCTGCATATCTGATCGAAACTGAAAGATCATTCCAACAAGTCGGACCCTGGTATGAATAACTACGCTGACCAAAGGTCTTTGTCTTGACATGAGGGACACGGATTTTCCGAGTGTCAGCAGCAGAACGAAGTCTACATGGAGTGTAAAGCTGAAGCAAAGAAGACAGATATGGAGGACAGGAGGAGGTGACACAGTTGTACGTAAGGGATGAATTCTAGAAGACACAGGCAACCAGTGCAGAGTGCGAAGAAGGGGTGTGACGTGATCTGATTTCTTTGCTTTAAGAACTAAGCGAGCGGCAGCATTTTGAACCTTTTGAAGTCTGTATAGGAGGAACTGAGGGCAGCCAGCCAGGAGCGCATTGCAATAGTCCAGCTTCGACAAGACAAAAGCACAAACAAGGACTTTAGTCGCATCATGTAGATTAGATTTCTACTATATACTGACCACGGCGCCACTGCCAGCACTCGACCCGCCGGCTATTCGTGTCTGGTCACGTGGGTTGGTCACGGGGCCGTCGGAACTGGTCACGCTGCTACCGCTATAACACAGGTCTTCTGTTGTTGTCTTACCCACAATACGACCTCCTGCAACACCTGGTTATCAGTTCTCAGGTGCCAAACACGGTTGGAATTTTTTTAAAAGTTTCCTGGGAGGCTAATCAAAATACAGTACCTGTATAATGTTCTTTGTCTTGGGGGCTGTGTAGGGAAGGCAAGAACGTACAGCGAACAAGTGAATATAGACACGGACCTGTCAGACTCGTGGTTCAGCTCCACATACACCGGCATTACATACCACGAGTGTCGTCACAAAGTTCACTTTATTGTGACTGGGGC
>JACVVK020000151.1:1080000-1180000 GCA_018292915.2 Batillaria attramentaria
ATCTGGTTGGCCTTCAGTCCGTAACCAAGTAACGTCTTCTTCTCAGTACTCGATACGCTTCTACGTAGGTAGAACAACACACACGCCAACCTGAGTTATCACAGGTTTCAGATGTTATATTGTGACCCAAGTGACTGATTCTGTTGCACAGCTTAAGCGTATTCGACGAAACGTTTTCCACAGTGTTGTTGAATGCCTGCACACGTGTTGAACCTTTCAGCCGGCTCTTACCTGGGCACTGCGGAGCGCCACAGTGCTGTCCACAGTTGTGATTTTGGGGGTTTCCGCTGCTGTGGCGTCATCACAGCAACCTGGATTTCAAATAGCCACAACTGTGACTGTGGTTTCCACAACAGATTCTGATTGGCTGTACTACGTCACTCGGCGCGCAAACATGGCGGACAGTGCATCTTCAATCGATTTGTCACCGAGCACAGCTGTGTTCAGTTTTGTAGTTAGTAGACACACCGAGCGCAACGACTGTGACGTGCACATGTGTGTTTCGCGCGCTGTGCCCAGTTAAGAGCAGGTTTTAGAACACACACGTACGACTACAGCTTCCTACCAGCATCAAGAATGCGCGTGACAACAGTGGCGTCAAACTCAGGCACGTAGTTCTCTAGAATCTTGCTGCCATTCCTCATAGGGACGCCGGCCACAGCCGTGTTGTCTTTGATCCCCACAGTACGACCTGACAGCTTGCCTTCTGCTGCACCACTGATATCACACCTCCACGCCCTGATCAGCAAGAAGTTATACTGCTAGTTATACTAAAATGTTCAGCACACAAAATTCAAAAAGAAAATTAATGCAATTTTAAAATTCAGAAACTTAGATTGCTGAGCTGGCCCTTCGCACCACATGATTGTAATGAGTTCATGTCCAGTGTGTAAGAGAATGGGAGTGTTTGGTTTAGCTTGCGGCGCATTGAACGAAATATTTGGGATAAAGCACCTATATCAATAAGCTTATTTATTATCATGAAACAGCAAAAATGTCCCATCCTGCCTTTGTGAACTCATCCAGCTGCACTTCGTCACGCTCCTTCCGGTCTTCAGCCGACAGGATTCACCGTAGTACACTTTCTACCGTTTCTACTCGAGCAGTCTCCTACGCTGGTCATTTAGCCTGGAATTCACTCCCTCCCGCCCTCCCCCCCCCCCATCACCCCCTCCCCCATCACCCCCTCCCCCTTCTCTCTGCCAGTCACCCTCCCTTGTAACTTTCAAGAAAAATATTAAAACCCATAAGTTTTCAGCCCTGAACACCATTTAACTGATGCTTTAAATCTCTGTGGAGTTTTTTTTTTTTTTTTGGGGGGGGGGGGGGGTAAGTATTGTGAGTACACTTAGACCCCCCCCCCTCTCTCTCTCTCTCTCGTAGCTCTAATTTATTATAATTACTGCCATTGCAATACCGTTAACGTACACTTGTTCCACCGCTGAGCATTATTATAAGCGATACTTGTTCATGCTCAGTAATTGTTTGTTTGCTTGGCACAAATTGTATTGCAATAAGTATGTGGTGGAAAAGGACGTCAAACTCCCACCTGTATTGCAATAAACCTGTTTAAACCAACTGCTTGGATCATCTGCGAGTGCGTGTCGTTCCGCATAGGCCCTGACCTTATGGCTCTGTAGTATATTTCGTCCGTCTCACTTGTTATTTTATCATAAAGCGATTAGAACTGTTATTAATCAATAGGTTACAGCACTATATTATTATTATTATTATTATTATTAAAACCAACGAGCATTTCAAAGCTGCTGTCGTTAAAAACGCTGACGGAAGTGATCTCAGCCACTATCGATGGTGATAAGTGATTATGATAAATCCTGTATTGTCCATTAAATATTATATAGAAATTCGTCTTCCGGCTCACAGCAAAATGAAAATATATATTAAGATTATACACGGCAGTAAAACGACAGTCGACTGTCGATGTTCAACTACTTTTAAAATAAACTTTCACGTTTGCCAGCTCTCTAAGGTGTCTTTACTTGCAAAATTATGTTTACACTTTACACTTGCCAAATGTTACTGGGTTGAACATGGGCCAAACCCGGGTCGGTGCGTTTACATTCATCCAACCCGGGTTAAAAGCGACACGGGTTCAATCCCGCTACGGACCAGGGTTGAACCCGGGGTCCAGGGCCAACTGACTCGCATTTCAGATCTAAACATGCAGCTGGCGTCATGATATGATGCTTTCTTCAAGACATGACGGCGGGCATGACGTCAGTTTTCTACGTCACTGTCAGGGTTAGACTTGCAGAGAATGTCGTGTAAACGCTATTGACCTGAGTCCAACCCGAGTGGAGGGAAACTCGTGCTGAACTCGGGTTGTAGTGTAAACAGCCTCAATAATAACTGACCGCAAACCTCACCAGGCATTGTAGGGGTTGTCGTCAGGACCGGGTCTGTAGCCCGGGGTCCGTGGGTATCTGACTACAGGCAATGACGTGTCAGGGAACTCACTCACTCTCTGGTAGGCCGCAGTCACTCCTTCTGCGTTCTCTGTTGCATTCGTTTGAAAACAAACCTGTTAAACGGGTAGCTGCCATTCTCTTTTAGCTCATTCCTGCGAAGGGTTTCGGCTACAATAGGTACGATTTGGGACATAGTTTATCCACCAATACAGTTTGTACGTGTGCCCCCCCCCCCCCCCCCCCCCCCCCCCCCCCCCAGGGAAAAAAGTAGATTGTTTGATGTCGTGCAACTCACTGGCCATTCCCTCTAAATCTTCCTCGGAGCATCTCAACTTCAGTTCCTCGTTCAGCCTGCGGAAATCCTCCAGCTGTGGGCCGCTCAGCGCCGGGGAGTGGTATAATTCTGAACACACACACACACACACACACACCACGTGTGCGCGATGTAGGAACCTATTTCATAATTAAAAACTTAACTTGACAACAAGACAACAGGATCTCCAGCTACGCAAGGAGAGAGAAAAGAGAGAGAGAGATGATGATGATGATGATGAAACTTTATTTATCAACGGTAAAAGTTTTGACAGAAATTCGCCAGTTTGCAAACTTGCCGTTGCTAATACTACAGAGACTATCTACTAAGGGAAAAAAGGGAGCAAAATATAAAAGGTATTATGCACTAAACTACAAGAAACAAAACCATAGAGAAAAACGTCCATCAGGTCAAAAAGCATTCACACACACGTACGACCTTTGTAAACACAAATCACTGATATAATACTGAATTGATATAAAATAGAAAATCAAAATAACAAGTTGCCGCGTAACGTACGTTACGTGCGATCCATCAGGTACTGTTTGAGTGCACGCTTAAACGTAGAAGTAGATATATTTAGTTTCAGGTGTGAAGGGAGAGAATTCCATTGTAATGCTCCAGCGAAGGAAAGGCTTGTTTTGAATAAGTCAATACGGGGTAATGGTAAGCGCAGGATGCCATTCCTCGAGGTCCTCTCATGCTGCTGATTTAAATTAAAAAGAGTTTCCAGATATGGTGGCATTGTCTCGTTGAAGATTTTATGTATGAATACACACTTATTGTAAGTAAGCTGGTGTTCAAGGCTAAGAAGATTAAGTTTTTTAAATTTTTCGCTAGTTGGGAGAGGTTCTGGAAGAACCATTTTAACAGCTCTCTTGTAAAGCGAATTGAGTCTGGCCATGTGGACATCGCTGCACCCGTCCCAAACAGTGGAGGCATAAGTAACATGTGAGGTTATATGTGCGTTAAAAAACAGCTTTCGGCTATGGATATCAGTTATGTGCCTTAGCTGAGAAAGTAAATATACATTTTTCGAAAGAGTTTTACACAGTGCATTTATTTGGGCCTCCCATTTCAGCTGATCGTCAACAATGACACCTAAAAATCGATGGTTTTTAACTTGCTGAACCGGCTGGCCGTTCAGACAAAGGTTTAATGGGGACAGATGGCGCTGATGTTTTGGTGGAAGACCATGTGGTTGTCATGACACCATGTTACTACTTCATTTATGCTATCTTGCAAACACATGTTAATTTCTGATACGTGTTTGCCGGTAGCATGCAAACTAGTATCATCAGCAAACATATCGCAGTTTACATTTGTGTTAGTGACATGCAGGGGTAGGTCGTTAATAAACAGGATAAACAGCAATGGGCCTAAGATGGACCCCTGCGGTACCCCATAACGAACATGCCCATCGGCGGAGTATTTACCGTTGATATAGACACTCTGCTTTCTGTCATCTAGATATGAGCGGAAGAACGACAGTGCACTTTTGTCTATTTGATAGACTTCAAGCTTTTTTAAAAGAATACCGTGATCCACCAAGTCAAAGGCCTTACGTAGATCTAGGAAAACAGTGCCAGACATTAGATTGTTATTTACTGCAGATAGCCATTTGTCAATTATACCTGTCAACGCAGTATGACATGAATGGTTTGGTCTGAACCCAGACTGGCTAATACTGAGGAAGTTATTTTGTTCAAGAAATTCAAGCAAATGAGTGTGAACATGCCTCTCCAATGGCTTTGACAAAGCCGACAGTACTGAGATGGGACGATAATTGTTGATATCGTTCAGATCTTTTGACTTGGGAATTGGTACTACTTTTGCTTTTTTAAGCAGATTTGGGAAGCAACCTTGATCGATACAAAGGTTGAAAATAAAGGTTAGAGAATCGATAGTGTGTGGTAACGACATTTTTAAGGCTTCACTGTTGATTCCATAAATTCCAGTTGATTTTTTGTTTGGCATGCTTTCAATATACCTCCCGACTTCTGCCACTGTTATGTATGGGATGTGAAATGTTTCAGAAATATGTTTAGCCTCACAGTGACGCCTGAGACAACTAGGAATGGTGTATGGAGCAGTGTTGCTATCGTGTGCTGACTGAGCTAGTGATTCAGCAGCAGATAAAAAATGGGTATTAAATTTATCAGCAGTAAACTCAGGTGGAATTTCAGAGTTGGTTTTACCCTTAGTGATCATATGTAGAGCTTTCCAAATGGATGAGGTGTCATGGTTATCGGAGATCAGCTGGTTAAAGTAAGATTTCTTAGCGGCTCTAACTAAATATTTTACAAGGTTACGTTGACGTTTGTATTCGTCAAATCGTTTTCCCTTTTTGAGTTTATCCCTAAGCGCCATTGCTTTTTTAATATCACTAGTTAACCACGGCGGTAGTTCAGCACGTTTGACACGTTTTTCTCTCAAAGGTGCATGCTTGTCAAGGACCCCGAGGAACAGAGAGAGAGAGAGAGAGGGGTGGGGTTAACGTCCTTTTCCACCACATGCGGGTGATATCAAAGACGGGGCAACGATGAAAAAGCCAGCACAAATATTTGGGCCCAGCCGGGATACGAACTCACGATCCGAGCATTAGAAGTCCAACGCTCTACCATTCGGTCACCCCGGCTCCCCGAGAGAGAGAGAGAGAGTACATTACAGGTGAAAATTAGAGTGTTTGTACAGTAAAATGCGCAAGTGTTCCATAAAGGATCTCTCCCAACCAGCAAGTATAGTGTGAGTCCTGGACAATTTGAATTAATTCAATTTGAATTAGATTGTCGCTTGGCTGCAACGCGTGGTCGACCTTTCTCCTGGGTGTAGTCAGGTCTTCCACTGTGGTCTTCTTTGACTTTGACCCGTTTGAGCCGGGCTCCGCTTAGCTCGTGTCCACACGGTCACTTATCTAATACATATCAAGGTCAAATGACACTGGTAATAAGTCTGTAGTTATCTGAAAGCTGTTCATATCTCGTACATCGCGCGTCACGAGTTGTAGATGACATTTTCCTTTGCCCCTAGAGAGTTGGAAACTAAACTGACTTCAAGTTACTCGACATTACTATTTGACTTGGTGTCACGTCAGCAGATGCAATGAATCATAGACAACCATTTTGCCCTTGTATGTGGCGACGTAAAACTGTGCATAGTAAATGAACGCTAAGAAAACAGACATGCGCAGACTCTGACAGTTATTGCTTTTCTGTTTAAGGCGCATCTGCAGCCTACGGAAGATCGTTTCCGATTATATAGCTCCTTTAAGTCGTCAGTGGATTTGAGTCCCTACCTTGTCGATGTGAAACATGTTCAAGTCAGAAAAGCGCTGACACGTCTAAGCCTGGGAGTGGCATGTTTGAAAACACATCGCCTTCGCTTTCAAAGCAGATCGATCAGTGACGACAAAAGTATGTTTTTCTGTTTATTTTGTCCAGGAAGCAGAGTTACATTTCATCCTAGTCTGCCCTAAGTACTCCAAGCTGAGAGAAAAGTACATTGCAAAGAAGTACACTTAGGTCACCGAACTCATTTTGCCCGGCTTTGTTGCTCTCCAGCGCTAACAGTACTGTAATATTGAATGTGGCAAAGTTTGAACATGAAGCATTTTTGTTGAAGACCGCTGCTTAGCAGTATATGTCGTCCTCCACGCGGCTCGTTTTTACCAGAATGTTACTGGGTATTTCTTGTCACATAACATGCTTATTCAAACTCTGTTGTGTTGGCACACATGTAGCCCTTGATATGGGCCAATGGCCTGATCTTTAAAAGTCGAGTCGAGTCGAGTCGAGTCGAGTCGAGTCGAGTCCAGTCTCTCTCTCTCTCTCTCTCTCTCTGTAGATTTTGTCTTGGTTTCAGACATTCTTTGTCATAACCACAGACACAATGAGCGAGACAGCAATGTCCTCTGTGTAAGACTGCTCAGGAAAACGAAATGCATGTTGTGATGGCATGCTCAGCGTATGACAAGTTGCCTCTCAAAATTTTGCCAAAAGTTGTGTTTCGGTTTTGTTTTTATTTGTTTTTGTGAACCATACTGATGAGAACATTGATAGCAACGATACCATTTACAGCATAATTATGCATATTTCTGCATTACGCATTTAAACACGGAATTGATACTTTGCATCAGGCATGACAACTCATATTTTGCACCTTTCTCATTGCTGTTACCCCCCCCCCCCCCCCCCGTTTCCCGTATGCGTGCGTGTGTGTGTGTGTTTGTGTGTGTGTGTGTGTGTGTGTGTGTGTGTGTTTGTGTGTGTGTGTGTGTGTGTGTGTGTGTGTGTGTGTGTGTGTGTGTGTGTGTGTGTTTGTGTGTGTGTGTGTGTGTGTGTGTGTTTGTGTGTGTGTGTGTGTGTGTGTGTGTGTGTGTGTGTTTGTGTGTGTGTGTGTGTGTGTGTGTGTGTGTGTGTGTGTGTGTGTGTGTGTGTGTGTGTGTGTGTGTGTGTGTGTGTGAAAGACAAAAACTCAAAAGGTTCTAGAGTCTATTCCGATACTTTGTGACTGGGAATTGCACAGCTGGTAAGAAACAGTTACACTAAGCTCTACTTACGTTTATCAGCCATGGTAAGTGTCGGGCTTGTGTACCAGCTTTCCTCTTCCGTGGTAAGTGTGTGTTCATGCATAAAATATCACGCATAGAAATATCAGACAATGGCTGGCCAGCCCAGGTCAGTAAGCGGCTGTATCAAGACGCCGACGACCTAACAACCTTCGTAAGCTAAACACAGCGAACAGCCAGGCACACCGCAAAGCCAGGCACACCGCAAAGCCAGCGACCCTTTGAGCTGACACACACACAGTGGTCACCTGGACGTGAACTGACCCATGACTGGTTGGCTGACCAGTGACCACCATTGACAACAAACACAGGGAATGGAAGGAAGGGCGATCACTCTGATTTGTGTATTCTCGATTGGGCACAGGCTGGTTCAAAGTAATTTTATGTGAAAAACTGTTACATTGAGCCAGCCGTTGCGCTATCGAGGATACAAAGTCAGAGTGATCGCCCTTCCATCCATCACACCGTGACGACAAAGCATGTAGCGAAATTAACCAAACGGAACGAAAGGCAACTCGCGGATTCGGCTAGAGTTCTCTGTTAGCTTGTTCAACGTTTTCAGCAGTCTTGTTCGTCATTTTACAACGTTATATGGTCATCTTCAGTGCAATAAGTGCTTTTCCTGATGCCAGGTACAAATGATTGTCCACTTATCAGGTCAGTGTCGGGTCGAACGGCCTGGACAGGTCATCAGGATTTCAACACTGGAAGCTGAGTGTGTGTAGTGACGGTTCGGTTATAAGCTTTAGTTTGTGGAGTTGTTTCATAGTCAGTGGATGCAGGTACATGCACAATTTCATTCGTACGTAGAAGAAAAGATTTTTTTTAAATATTTTTTTTACTAATTTCTTATCCCTTTCCCTTTTTTATCCCTTTGCCCCCCGGAGTGTGCGTGTGTGTGCGTGCTTGATTGCGTGCTTGCGTGCGTGCGTGCGTGCGTGCGTGCGTGCGCTCTCTTTCTCTTTCCTGTCAAAAGGTCTTTACTGTCTGTGCAACATGACGCTCCTGCGATGAGTGTTTTCCCCATCATTTCGAGCCTCAACCACAACTGTAGTCTAATGAAAACAAAGCACACCAATCTGCATCTTCTAGTTCTACAATAAACAGCAACACACCTTTGTTCTGATTTTGTGAAGTTATTCTTGAGGAATTATAGTATTAGGATTTTGGAGCCACTGAACAATTGTTCTGTTCATATTTGGCTTTAATGGTAATTTAGAATCCCAAGTAATGTGTTGACCAAAACTTTCTGTCTTTTACCAATTTTAGGTTTTCAGTCACCTCCTGAATGTGAAACAATAGCTGACAATGACATTGACAGTGTAAGAAAGAGCTGCTGCTGAGCAAGATGACGCGAAAGTGTGGTGACAGTGACACTGATGTCTCAAGGACGGTTTGGTCACATTTGAGTCTGGTGTGTTCTGGTGCTCTTTGTTATTTTCTGTTAGTGTTGACTTTGTTTACATGTGAATGTTTTCTCCTAAAACTGATCTAACATCTGATCTGTCAGGAAGCATGTTGTCTCAGTAGAGACTGATAAATAACACTCTGACCAGTCTCCATAAATACTGCCATTGACATTGGTGTGACCTCTTGTGTACCAGATTACATGTATATGATACATGTAAAAACAACTCCCCACCCCCTGTTGCTGGTTTTTAGCGAGAAGCACTGCCACCCCCCCCCCCCCCCACACACACACACACCCCACCACCCTCACCAACCAACCCCCACTGCCAACGTTGCGATGATCAATTTATACTTTCTGTGCTCAGGTTCATGTGGAACTGCACGACTGCCAGTAAATGACACAGGCTCTAAGCGCCGTACATCAAAACAAAACTAAAACAGGTATCACTGACAGTACAGAGATGACATAAAGCACAACAATAAATGAATATATACACAAACATGAGTGACTGTTACACACTAAGGAACGGCAACAAAATACATATACCCCACTATAAACAGCTTCCATACACACAGACTCACAGGGAACATTTAAACAATACCTCTCAACATGCAGGCTGACACGGTGTGGAAGGGCAGAGAGTAAAATCAAGATCAGTTATCAGATTTAAATAGGTGGGTTTTAAGACAGCGTTTGAAACTGGCACTGGATTCTGTGTGTCTTAGTGGTTTAGGAAGTTGATTCCAAAGAGCTGCAGTCTGAAAGAAAAAGGATCTCTGAACATATGTTTTAGTTCTTACTGAGAGGGTGCGCAGAACTTTAGTGTCAGAGAAGCTACGTACCAGCCTGGATGCAGTGTGAAGCCTGCTCTTAACTGGGCGCTGCGCGCGAAACACACAGTCGTTGCGCTCGGCGTGTCTCTTATATATTAACTACAAAACTGAATACAGCAGTGCTCGGTGACAAACCGATTAAAGATGCACTGTCCGAGTCCGCCATGCACGGTTTGCACGCCGAGTGACGTAGTACAGCCAATCTGAATCAGAATCTGTTGTGGAAACCGCAGTCACCGTTGTGGCTATTTGAAATCCAGGTTGCTGTGATGACGTCACAGCGGCGGAAACCCCCCAAAATCATAACTGTGTCACAACTGTGGACAGCACTGTGGCGCTCCGCAGTGCCCAGTTAAGAGCCGGCTTAACAATGAAGGAGTTCAGAAAGGTCCAATGCCAGAGAGAGATACATGACAAATGGACAGGAACTTGTGCACTTCTTAACCACTAGATCACCGACCGGCCCAAAATGAAGGCATTTGAACTTTTTTTTTTTTCGTCGGAAAAGTGTCCTGACTGATTTCTTAATTGGGCAATAACTCTTCTAAAAAAGCGGCAAGTGAAAAATCGTGAAAACTACCTCTGTAGAAGATGACTGTCCATTTCATCTTAAAGTAAAAAGTCCTCCAACTAGATAGCCATCATCATGTGAAGTCATGTCAAGTCAAAATACTTTATTTATCCCCGTAGGGCAATTCATGCGGGCGAGCATAAGACACATCATTACACCCGTCCACACACACACACACACACACACACACACACACACACACACACACACACACACACACACACACACATCCAGTGATACATCCACACACACGCGCACAACTTCCACCAAAAAGTAAGCAGAAGCATAGTGTGCACGTAAGGTGTCTATGACGCAGATTCCGTTATGTTACTGTATGCGTGAAAGTATGTATTGTTTGGAGAAACGTCACAGTAATGTTTTGTATCACTGTAACTTGCCTCTGCGCCCAGCGAAATCTGCCTCATCCCATCCCATAAAGCTGTTCCTCGCCCGAAAAATGTTCTATATTCTTTCATGTTACTTCATTAATGTATCTCTTGCTGACATCAATCCCGGCTGGGGCCAAATATTTGTGCTGTCCATTTCCTCCTTGTCCCGTCTTTGATGTCATCCATACGTGGTGGAACAGGGCGTCAAAGCCTTTGTGTTGGTAACGCCGCTGAGATGGAACACTGCCACTTTCAAAGCTCTAAGGTTGTTTGCCAGATAGAAGGCATTGATCTGGCCGTTTTCGTCATTTAGTGGCTTCCAACGGTGGAGAAATACGACTCTCTTTGAGCCTACGGTCCATTTTTGAACAGACTGGGACTCGAAAAAGCTGATAAAAATAGCAACCAATCAGTGCCGCCTAGCTGTCCTCAGTCCGCAACCAAATTATGTTGCCTGGTCAGTATTGGTAGAGCAACTTATACGATGGCCAGGGTCACCACAGTGGCCTCAGATGCTATACTGTGACCCAAGTGACTGGTTCTGACGCGCAGATTCAGCGCATTATTTTGATGACAAGTTTTCCACACGCTGTTGTATGCCTGTCGTACGTATTGAGACTTTAAACTCCCACACACCTGCCCACCTACCCTCTTGTTGACATCACACAGTGCTGTATTACATTATATTATATTATTGATATTGCAGCAGGCAGACACATCAAACCACTCGTGCCTATATATTCGCTTCACCAAATCAGTGTTTATTATTTGCATCATACTGTTTTGTATCTCTCTCATTCCTTTCATCGTGTTACAACAGCTGTGTCAGGAAAACAAGCAGAATCATGAGCATGGCACGGCATGTATTGATCAGTCGCTCGTGGAAAAACGTAATTATATACACATCTATTGGAGGGTCCACATAAAGGAGACATCCCGTCCCAGAGAATGTCACGCAATACTAATTAACTGTTTTGTGAAGCCTTGTAACAAGAACATTGGTGCTCGCCTTGTCCTTCGCTTGAAAAAGTCCGACCACATCTCTCGTGCACTCTGCATTGGCTTCCACTCTCTCAAAGAATTAAATACAAGATCTGCACCCTCTGCTACAAGTGCATCCATAACTCCGCCCCGTCCTACCTGTCTGATTTGCTGGAACTCTACACTCCGTCACGTTCCCTCCGGTCTTCATCCGATACCCTGATATTCAGAATCCCACGTACTAAACTTTCTTCTGTTGGCTCTCGAGCCTTCTCCTACGCTGGTCCAAAAGCCTGGAATTCCCTGCCTCTTTCGCTCCGCCAGTCAACCTCCCTCGAAACCTTCAAAACAAATCTAAAAACCTACCTGTTCTCATCTCAAGGCACAGTCTAACCTGCCTCCGTCTTTCTCCATCTCCTTATTAAGTACCATACATGCAGTTGCTCTGGTCCTGAACCTTCACCTTGATCTGTACCTTTATCTGTACTCTTAGCGCTTAGAACTGCCTTACAAGTAGATTATAGCGCTATATAAATAAATTATTATTATTATTATAACGGAGAATGATGGTGATCTGGCGGTTTAAGTCAGATGCATGTATTAGACGGCAAATAAACAGGAACTGATCCGATGAATTACATATTAGCTCCAATATTACATGTAGCTCATGTAGCCAGCCTCCTCTCCCCCTCTCTCTCTCTCTCCAGTTTGAATCTAATGTTTCTGTGTGCTAGCTTGTTCTTGACTACATATATGTTTGTTGTTATGATATACTTACAAAAGTCTCTATACACACATTAATTTTGGACATGCAGCAAATGTAGCCTCAACCACAACTGTAGCCTAATGAAAACAAAGCACACCAATCTGCATCTTCTAGTTCTACAAGAAACAGCAACACACCTTTGTTTTGATTTTGTTAAGTTAGTCTTGAGGAATTATAGTATTAGGAGTGTGGAGTCACTGAACAAGTGTCCTGTTCATATTTGGCTTTAATGGTAACTTAGAATCCCAAGTAATGTGTTGACCAAAACTTTCTGTCTTTTACCAACTTTAAGTTATCAGTCACCTCCAGAATGTGAAACCATTGCTGACAGTGACATTGACAGTGTAAGAAAGAGCTGCTGATGAGCAAAATGATGGGAAAGTGTGGTGACAGTGACAATGATGTCTCAAGGAAGGTATGGTGTCATGTGTGGAAGAGTCTGTTGTGCTCTGGTGCTCTTTGTTATTTTCTGTTAGTGTTGGTGTCACGGAGGTTGGGGGGGTGGATATGTTTAGAGTAGTTGTTTCAGAATTCCAACTCGTGAACTCTAGTTTGCCCCGTTTTTCCCCTTTTTGTATGACGTTTAGCACGTGGGTTGCTGCAGTAGGAGTGCGTGCACGTCCAGTGTATGGGAAGTGAGGGGTCAATGTGTGTGTGTGTTTTTTCGTTTTCAGTATAGTTATAGAGTGGGGAAGGGGGGTTCGTTCATGCGTGTTTGGTGTGGATCCGCGTTATCCCCCTTTTTTCCCCGTGCGCTCAGTGAACGCGTGAGCCGTAGAACTGAATCAGAGTTCACTTCTGCGTTTTCGGTATTTAACTGTATGTTTGTGTTATTACGGGAGCTTGCTCTGAAATTTTTCTTGGACGTCTCTACGTCGGACTACGCCAGCCACTTTGCAGCCTAACCTTGACTGGTATTTCGCCGCGGCTAGGTTTCTCCTAGTCCGGGTAACCCATGAGTGATCGGGGAAGTCACATCCTGGGTCAGGGATCCAAGCGAAGAAACTTTTTGGTGGCTACATTTTTTTCGTGGTGGCTATGGCACAGGTAAACGTCAGGCTAATATAAGAAAACTGACAGCGTACCTAAGCTGTACGATGATGTTTATAGCTGAACTTGATTGAAATGTTCACGGCTTCAACCGGCCGTCTGCGGAAGTTAGAATGGGATCCCTTATAGTAGAGCGGAAAACTTTCTGGGCCCTATAGTGAAACGCCAAACTAGTGATCTTTTTGTGACTAACAAAGGATGGGGCATATGGAGTGAAAGATTGTGAAGTAAAAGAAGGTTTGGTACCATTTTGAGAACGACGGAGGCTGGACAAAATTTGCTGTAGCTGCTTTTGTCAGCTCCGTGAGTGCAGACGAAACAGCCATATTTTTGAGGGGACCAGCAGTTTACTAACATGTTAAACTGCAGTCAGTGCAAAGTTCGAGCAGCCAGTTTTAAAGATATTTTATAAACTCATTGTAAGGCTAAGGAAAGTGTACTTCAAAAACTTTTCTTTGTATCTGCCAGTAGAGACGCATACAAATTCAAACACGATCGCTGTACGAACGCGATGATCCCTTGGAAGTGTCACGTGACATATTTGGCGCGTACTCGAAAGAATCGCGAAGAACTCGACCTGTTGTTGTCTTAAATTAGCTCGCTTCGTTCTTTTACGCCTCGATCAAAAGAGATTGCGGTGCACATTTGCAGAAGTACAATTCTGGTTGACATCCTTATTATTTTTCATAACTTTTAGTTGCTTAATATTTGGAAAGCGGCTTTGCCGGCTGACACATCGCCTGAATGACAAGACTGCGTGCCGAAGGGTTTTGATCTGCAGTATCGTGGGGTCGATAGCAATAGAATCAGCCATGTGAGCAAAGGAAACAGTTTCACAGATTTCTTTCAAAAGTCCTGCGTGTGCCTGTACAGATAATTTTTCAGACTTTTAACGCCAGTGCAGCTAAGGGCGAAATCAAAACGACCACTGGAGTGGCTGTGATTTCATCACATAAAGATGTTTATCAACAAATCTATTCGTTTATTCTAGCGCAAACAAGACACTTAATCGTGGGAAAAGACGTGAACACTAGCAGAAGTTATTTCTTTAAACTGAAGAACAACACCTAACCCTACTCCCATCCCTACTCAATTGCGCATATGCAGCACATGTGTCAGCCGTCTCACTGTGTGTGTGACACATTCCTATTAATTTCACTGGTTGGTTTAGGGCAAAACAGAGTTAATAGATATCTGATACCCTTAGTATAGCTGTCAGCTGTTTGAGAATGCAAAAGTGATTTTCTCAGTTGAAATATTTGCATAGAAGCTAGGTTGGCCGGGGCATACTGTCCTTGCTACCGACAGGTAATCGCCTCCACTGGGATGGGCATAGACATCTGTCTGTCTGTCTGTCAGTCTGTCTGTCTGTCTCTCTCTCTCTCTATCAGCTTTGTGTATCCACAATAACCGCCTTTAAATACTTGAAAGAACTGATTTACATCAGTGTAATCATAAATTCCATAAATTGAATGCTTCAGGACCTAACTGACTTTTCAAATGAGTATAGTAAAATTGTTATACAAAACCTTCAGTAAAGAAAAAAAAAAATCAGAAAAAATCACTGAATTGAAGGAAAGTGGATGGCAGTGAGTGCTTTCATGTTTGACACAGACATATTATTTAATTTCATTACTTGAGCAGGGCAAAACAAATGCAGAGCTAACACTACGGATAGTGGATACACTGTTCAGCTGTTTGTTAACAACCACATTAATGCGAAAGTGATTTTCCACATAAAACATCCCTGTGTGTAGTGGGCAGAAGGGTGTGTGAGAGGAGGGAGGGGGATGTTGGTGTTGGAGGGGCCCATTTTGTCCACAGCATCATAGAAGGTCATTTGATGGGAGAGACCTGGAGAGGGTTCACCGACGGAAATGCAAACAAAACAGTCAATAGAAGGTGACTGTGGTGCATGTTGTCAGTAACTGCTGAAATTCTAACTTTTGACAAATGCAAACAACAGAAATGTCACATGGAATACACGTTTCACGTGTATAGCAGCAGAGGATGAAATCTGTGTAATAAGTGTCCACCACCTACATAGAACTGAACACGGCAGTTCATACTCTTTGAAACTTCATTTCCGTGTTCCAGTGTCATTCAGTACTCTACAATCTTCTATGTTTGGTAAACTGTTTATGGTGAAATGAGTCTCAAAACCATTTATTATTGTAATAGGCTTATTGTATATGGATGTACATATGTACCACTGTTCTACATGTAGGTACCGTATGTACCACTGTTCTACATGCAGGTACCATTTCCATATCCACTGCCTTAGATCTGCCCTACTGACTTAAATTAGCACTTGTATTCCCATTGTGAGAACATGCAATGTCAAAGAAATTACTTCTAAGATATTGTTAGAGCCCAGGATAGTCAGCTTCTGCTGATCAAAAGATTTTAAAATGATAATAATGATTTATGTAGAGCGAATAGGCAGAAAAAGTATCATAAATGATAATGATAGTACATGTAGCATGTCTGAAAAAAGGGAGATTTTATTCAGGCGACTCAGTATTAGAAAACAAATAGCAATGAAAAGTGAACTTGCTTGAAAGGAATCAAATACATGTACATGGAGTACAGCAGAGTCAGACACAAACGCCATACTGTTTGTCCAACCAGAGAACAGTGCTATTTATTTTATTTTATTTTTTAAAATATTTTTTAAAATTTTATTTTATTTTATTTTATTATTATTTTTAAATTTTCTTATTTTATTTTATCATTTGTTATTTTATTTAATTTTTAAATTTCAGTTTTGTCATGAATGTTTTAAATGGGTTTGGATCTGTTAGTCGTTCAGGAAATAAATGCCTCATGTAAAATGTTGTAAAGTCTCTACTTGCTTCCCTGTGCAGACATATGTCAATGTGAAGTAAGGGGTTGTTGAGCAGTTTCTATTGACTCACCCAGAACCTTGTGGGTTATGTTCTTCATAATTAAATTGTCAAAACACAATCCAGTATCCTACATTTTGACAGTGAGAAATGAAAAGTCCCTGACACTCCCTCACCCCCCCCCCTCCACCACCACTACACACACACAGAGTATCCACTCATTATTTTATTTTATTTTATTTTGTCAGAAATGTTTTAAATAGGTAAATCTTTGATAGCAGTAAGTCATTAAGGAAAACAGTGCTTCATGTAACATGTTTCAAAGACAATCACCAAACTTCTATTACTGTCTTCACTTGTTCCCATGTTCAGTCATGTGTCAATGTGAGGACAGGGGATTTAGAGCAATTCTTACTGACTCAGCTAGATCCTTGTGACTTGAGTTCTTCATAATCAATTTGTCAAAACACTATCCAGGATGCTAAATTTTGACAGTGAGAAATGAAAATTCACTGACTGCTCTTGCATAAGATTTGTACTGCTGGTTTCTTGTTAATGTTTTCATTACATAGTAAAAGAAGGTGACTGCAGTATTTCTATAGGCAGTGGTTAATTTCCCTTAAAAACCTGTGAAAGAATGACCCTCACCTATTTCGCCCCCTAGAGTCATTTATGTGATGGCAAAGAAGCCCATCATGTTCATTGTCTTTACTGGACCAGACTGCTGCTACAACAGAACAGAAGGCTGACAAGGAGATTTGGCCTAGTGGTCATGACAGGTCCTGTCAGGTTTGGGACTTTTACATTCTAAAACAAAGTCCAAAATCACTGCTTCATTGTCCATGATGCCTGCCATACCAACTTTATATCAAGTGTTTATGTTCAGGATCTGGGAGGGATGGTAGAAAAGAAACAAATAAAATAATATACTTTGCAGAAAACGTGGTGGTGGTGGTGTACAAATGCCCACATGATCCCCCCCCCCCCCCACACACACACACACTCGGTCAATCAATCAAGCAGTGAGATGATATTCAGTGCAAAAAGAAAAAAAATAAATCGTCAAGTCAGAGCATACTTTTAGTGATCTAGGTGACTGACAACGACTGGTGTACTTTTCAGGAAATAAAGCTGACTGGTTGGGTTGCAACACCGTAACTTGACCACTCGATGAAATAGAAAAAAAAGAAGACATTTTATTTCCAACATCTGGTTGGGAATATAGTATCTGCCGTGTGCGCTGTCCTCCCCTTTCCTACCTTCCCGCGAGGAAAGGAACTCAAGAAACCTAACGATGGAGTGCACGCTAATTGAGAGTAAAATTGATTCGGGACAGTCGGCTCAGTTTGTGGCGTTTTTTCAGTATCAGTATCATACATGGACGCGTCGTGCCCCACAGCAGTAAGTCAAACCTGAGATATACGCTTTTTTCAGGGGAAAAATAATAATGCCAAGTGGTTTTATTACCGTTAGACCTACTGGAGTAAAACTGGTTTGGAATTCGCGTGGATTCACCACGTTTTTACAAAGTTGAAACCCCCATGGATTGCGGAGCCCACCGTATAGCCGCCATCTTGTTTCTAATGTCAACATGTAAATCCGATCGTCTTTGACCATTAATTGTTCAATATATTTACTTCTGAGTATTTACTAAGAAACTTTTTATTCCAAAAACGCGTGAAGTTGCTACAAATCTGAAAAATACTCAGTTTGGGTGGATTTATTTACAAAATCTGCGACCAGCGATACGTTCTTTCCATCAAGAGCTCCAGTAAGGGAGGCAATTTGTGACTGGTTCCCGACCGCTCGACTTTCGAAAAATCCTTTTCTCACATATTTTGTCCAGCCTGACCACATTTCTTATACTCAGATTTATAAACACTAGGTACTTCTAATTTCTTCGGAACCCTCCATCCTTTGTTAGTCACTTGACGGATCACGTATCACTCCACCGATTGCGTTTTCCGCTCTACTATTATGGCGCACGGCGAAAACTGAAGGGAATGAACTCATTGTTATTTCAGAGTTAACTTCCATGTTTTAATTATCTCCCAATTGCCCTCACACTAACCCGCGCGCACTTTCCTGCGACATTTTTCACGAAAGGATACTAACACGGATACTTCCTCAATCAGTCTCAATCCGCGTTGTGATTTCTTCGTCACACGTGGTTGAAGGTAAGCAGTGTGTTTGAGTGTACTGTATTTGTACGTCCATTTTCCCCCTTTATTTCAAAACAATATGATCTCTGTCAGTTTAGACAGAGATTGTCGTCTGAGTCCGACAAGGAAGCGTGTGAGTATCTACAAGCAAAGTAACGTCGCGTCACTGATACTGACCTTTGTCTTAGCAGCCGACTATTTTAGGACATTGACTAGAGTGGTTTTAGATCTTTAAATGCTAGAACTGAAAAGCCTGCTTCAAGTTTCAAAGAAAGCCTTTACGGATACATGTCTGCAGTTACTAAATTGTACAGACCAGGCAGGAACCAGATCTATCTATTATCTTGAAATGTTCGCACTCGATCACTCATACCAGTAACATACTGCTCCCGGATTGTACTTCACTATGTCGCTGGTGGCGTTTGTATAACTCAGAATTACTGCATTTCTTGTCTATTGCTTCCTCAGCAACCGTGTAGAACACGTCAGCGACTTTGGCAGGCGAGATTCAATTTTCTCAAAATATGACGTTAGCGAAATATTCAGTGGTTTACTGACCTGGGATATTCTGAATAGTTTCGCAAAGTCGAAGGACGCGGTCTCGCTCCTCACATCAAACAGCAATATTTATCTACTAGTGGTTTTAAGTTTCTATAAGTGTTCGTGTGAAAATCTACTTTAGATTTTCGTATCAACAAGATGGCGGCGCGATCATTACGTAATGGGGATAATCGTGGAATTTTGTTCAATATTCCGGGGAATGGTGCAGAAAGTAAAGATTAGAGTGTGGCAAGATTCGTAGATTTGGACGGCGGTTTTCCTGATTCCTTCGGGCATGTAGAAGAATTGGAAGAAAATGACTCTGATGATGGGAAGGAGGAGGTGATCAGTCTACACTAATCAGTCGAGTTCCGGTGGGTGTGGAAGATGTGTACTGTGAAGGGAGTCCAGGAAAGTTGGAGAGGGATGAGTAGAGGCAGTACTGGGAGGCAACGGAGTAAAACTGGAGGGAGTGCTACATTAGATTCTGACTCTCACAGCAGTTTTAATAATCACATACACAGACAGTATCCATTCTACGAAGGTGAGCATGGTCCTACTGTGTTTTCCCCCTGCTGACTGTGACATGATAGACACTTGGGATATTCTTTTCCCTGGACTTTGTCATGTTATTGCAGAGCACTGAACAAACCAGTATGCTAGACAGATAGGTGTGCATTGGTGCAGCAGGAAGTGTGTGTGTGTGTGTGGGGGGGGGGGGGGGGGGGGACTGAAAAGCAGGGCACACTGTGCATTTTGCTGTGGCATTGGTCTGTACATAGGTATTGCAAGTATGATCTCAGGCAGTGTACAGATAGATCTCATGTCAGACTCACCAGCAGCTATTTCAGTAAGCCTGCAGTACAAGTCAGCTGTATACCAAAGTGTTTTGTGTGTGTTTGAACAGTCTATGAAGTACATGTATCATGCAAGATCAGTACAAATGAGGACTGAAGAGAAACCTTGCACACCATCACAATTTTTTTTTTTTTTTTTTTTTACAGATCTGTGGTGTGTGTGTGTGTGTGTGTGTGTGTGTGTGTGTGTGTGTGTGTGTGTTACAACATCACTTTGATCTGCATGTATGCATTTATTTCAGGCCCAGCTCCTGCTCAAAACAACCAGCTCCTGCAAATATGTTTACAAATGTGTCATCATCTGATATCATGTTCAACATGGCGATTATTCAAGTCAACACCAAGTGGTAAGTTTAGTTAGGTCCACTTTTGCTTTTTTGTTTTAATGTTAAAGTTAGCAACAAGCGTACCAGACAACCTCTATTGTGTCGAATCCATGTACATGTACTACAAACTAAGAGCAAAGATTACATATTCTTAAACTGGCCTAAGTCTGTGTTTAACCGATATGAAATCCCCTCAGAAAGCAATCGCCAGTGATATCCCTGCCTACCATGGGATTTAAACCTGCTGCAGGATCTACAGACTGGGCATCTTGGACACTAAAATTCCCTCATTAAAATTATCTTTTGTTACCATAATGGTGATGTCAAAGCCGGTTGTAATAGGACAAGACCTTTTCCAGTATTGACACTAGTGAAATTCAGTCCCAAAATTCCCTCATCTAATCGGACACTTGACACTAAATTCAAACTGCCATACCCCCGCCCCCACCTTTTTGAAATAAATTTAGTACTAAACTCTGTTTGAAATGTTTGTAGGTGTGCTGGTTGGTTGTATGTTTGTTTGTACTGCTACATTTTCATTTTGAAGGTTATAACACTGAAGCAAAGTAGACACAATATAGTGTTAATCTGACTTGGCTAGGGCTGAAGGAACAGTGAGAATCTAAAGAATATATTTCAGGTACACATTTTCTGTTATCTGTAGTTTGCTAGTTGTCCAAGCACTTGTTTCACTGTTGTAACATTTGAAAGAAATGGTATTTAGTTTTGTTTTTGTTTTTACCATGACACATTACTGTATGGTCAGTCCTAAATCTGATCAGTTTCCATGTGCTGTCATGTTTCCAACCTGAATGGTAAACTTTGTCCCCACTGGCCAAAATGTTTGTGTTGTAACTGATCAACATGTGTCTAGAAATAAATGTACAAAAGGAAACGTTTGATAATGTGTGACCTTCCAAGTGATGTCCTAATCACAAGGCTGATAAATTTCAACATATACTACCTGAACATTAAGTCTTTCGATGTTTCTCATTCAGTGTGTGTGTGTGTGTGTGTGTGTGTGTGTGTGTGTGTGTGTGTGTGTGTGTGTGTGTGAAAATTAAACAGTACAAGTAATACTAAAATATGAATAAATACTGTTGGTGTGCCCATGTATGCATTTTTGTTTGCAGTACAACAGACCTAGTTGTATATGAATTAAAATATACAATGTGTACTATCTGCCAAACATTAAAAAAAAAGTCTTAAATGAAATCGGACAACCTTCGCCCGTCAGGAATCTGATGTCTGACCATTCGCTGTGTCTGGTCTGACCAACTCAAAGGACAACCAATAGCCTAATTTACAAAGATCCTCATCCACTCACCAAGCATGTTTCGACTGTCTTATCAGCAGTCCCAAGCACAGACATGAATGCTTTTTAGAAACATACAACAACAGAGGGAAAACCAAAGATCATCAATACAATTTTATTGATCATCTTCAGCAAACTGGATCATTTCGCTCCAAAGGAAAAAACATTTGAAAACAAGTGCCCACATACAAACGTGATGCGCATGGTGCCATTGACATCAAGAGTCTGACAATGCGAAGTGGCAACATTTTCAGTTTGAACCATGTTGCTGTTTTCCCCGCTCACGCTGCCAAACATGTAATGCTCTTGGTACATTACAGGGACAAAAAAGATGAGAGTCTTGATTTGTATAGGATGGACTTAAATCATCTGTTCAGATTCAACGTTTTCCATTATTAATTACTGTTTTGCGTTTGATTATGCATGCTAGTTTACACCGACCTTGTCCCTGGAAAGCAAAACGACTGCACGTACAGTTTAACACACTGGATTATGTGACGGTGATTTTGTAAAGTTTAAAAAGTACAGCAGCTGTGTAACAGTGCCTGCCGTATTTTACGCTCCGCCCCCTTTTTTCCTTTTATTCTTTCTCCTCACTACCATCCTTCCACGTGAATATGCTTGTCGGCTCACAGTCTAGATCTAGAGAGACATAAGTGACATAAACTGACACTCACACATCAGTGATCACATCAAATCAGTGGTAATCAGAAATTTTGTTCAGTCATCAAAGAAAAATCTCGTGTGTTTGTGTAGATCTTTCTGCTATGCGGTTGGGAGGAATCAGCATGCCGGCCTGTCAGATTCGAGGGATCTTGAACTGACTTACGTTTTAGTTGAAAGATCTTTTCGCTGAGTCAGTGAATTTTTTTTATTAAGAAAAGCTTGTAGAAAGCAGTACAGGACCTGTGAGATTTTTCAGCCAACTGTTTTTGAGACTGACAAATAGATATTACACCAATTCCTGTTATTCTGTCAGCTTTTGTCTAATCTGCCCACCTTTAGAAATCTCCGACTTTTCCCGCGGTTTTCTATTCAGGCACGCATGCGCCGACACCTTGCAAATGGCTGCCAAGCAGACGAACCTCAGCTCGCAGTGTTAGAGTTGGGCATTTTCCACTCAGACAATCATGCACGGTAGCTTGTAAAGCCGAAGTGTATATTTTCATGGAGCGTTATTCAGCGTCACTTGTATCCTATCATTATTTAAATATTGGTCCAGCCACCACAGAGATATTAATGTGTTAAATTTGTTTCTACGCTAGGATCCATGACTCTCGATTTCAGGAGAGAGGAGACCATGACTAGGTTTCTCCTGGCGTCTCCGTTGTCTTTCGTGATTGTCCAAGCCTTCTGTAATACGCACCGGTCGTTTTGGTATGTACTTTAACATGAATATATATGTATTTAGTTCGTCTGGGGCTTCTACCCTCGCAGCGTAGGCTCGTAAGTTATATATAAAGTTATGTTGGTTATATTTTCTAGTTGTTTTTGTTTTTTTGTTTTTGTTTGTTTGTTTGTTTTTTTGTTGTTATTGTTTCGTTAGCAGTACATTCTTGTTTTGGTAGACGCTGGGTCACGTTATTTTTCGAGTAAACGCTTCTCGCTCAGACGGGTGTCCTCGGTCACGGGTGGGGAGGGTCACGTTGCTATGTGCGACTGCTCTCGTGCTGAGTGAATGCGTTTGTGATTCAGTGTTCTAGTTTAAGTTATATAAGAATTCGTTTTTTTGTGTTTATTGCCATTTATGCGGTGCCGGCCGTGTAATCATCCACATCATAAGACGTGTCACACCAAGGGAAGCACCCCCAAAGTCGCACCCGTGAAGTGGGTGAAGCTCGGCTGTGTGGCAACAGCCTCCCCACTGGACCCATAGCACACCCGCTCTGGGTAGGAGCCGACCTAGGTAGGAAAAATCCCGCTTGCCTCGGCTGGGATTCGAACCCGGGTCTCCCGGTCCATGGTCCGAAGTGCTAACCACTACACTACGGGGGCCGGTGGAAGACATACCAAAATTAGGTTAATAAATGCTGTAATCCGTTAATAATGTTGTTGTTGTTAGGGGTGAGCGGTGGTCTAACAGGTAGCAAGTCGGACTTAGCCGCTGCGATACTGAACGGCCGTCACGGCTGCTGTCACGGCGATGAAGCGTGGGTTCCAGCCCAGACCGAGCTTGTGATACGTGATACCGGTTTGTAAGTTGTTTCTCTGGGATGGCATGTACACATGCACGGAGGGCCCTTTGTTAGGTTAGAATTATATGCGTGTACCGTTATACCTTATGTAGGTGCACTCACACTCACGCGTGTGCATCCATGTACACCTACATGGGAGGGCCATTTGTTAGGTTAGAATCATATACACGCAAAGGTACTGCTACACCTTATGCATGGGCACTCGCGCTCAGGCATGTGTATTCATGTACACGTACCTATGCAGGGCCATTTGTTAGGTCAGGTGGCATTATATGCACGCTTAGATACTGGTATACATTATGTAGGGGCACTCGCGCTCACGCATGTGCATTTATATACGCGACGGTACATGCAGGGCCATTTGTTAGATTTCAATTAATGAACGCATCGGTACTCAGTGGTACACCTTATTTAGGGGCATATGCCGCAGACACCAAAGTTGCTCGTGAGACGCGAGATCAATATTTCATGATCGATCGTGTCAAATGAGGCCGCCGGATAGATCAAGCAGTGCCAACGCAGTGACCTCCCTATTATCCAGTAAACAAAACAGACGTGCGCTAAAAGTGAACGTTTTACTGAAAATATGGACTTACCTGTGTCAGCCATGTCAGGCGCTGAGATGGAAGGCAGTAAACGGCTGGATGTTTTGTGTCCTAAATAGTTTCACTGTCAATGGAGGGTCTGGGGTCACTTCGCGGTCAACTGTTTGCCGGAGTTACTTGATAACCGGGCTTCGTTTATGCCTCACGGCCGGAGCCGGGATAGCCGAATGGTAGAGCGCTGGACTCTCAACGATCGGGTCGTGAGTTCGAATCCCAACTGGGCCCAAATATTTGTGCTGGCCTTTTTCTCGTTGCACCGTCTTTAATATCACCCATACTTGGTGCAAAAGGACGTTAAACACCCAAACACCCCCCCCCCCCCACCCTTATGCGTTACGATTTTCAGGACCAGTTTAAGTGCGCAAAAAATTGTAACTACTCTTCATTCACCCCAAGCGAAACGGAGAGAGAGAGAGAGAGGGGGAATTGGTGGTCTGTTGAACTTAATTTATTGCAAAATGAAATACAGTCTTTGTAACAGTATGTGTTTCCTATAGTTATGATAAATATATGAATCCTTTCACGACCATTACTAGACACCAAGTGTAATGGCGGCCGAAAAAAACAAAAACAAACCTAAAGGAAAGACTTTATCAACAAATACTGGTAACAGATCGGGACATGCTTGTAGTGGAAGGAATGTACCCTGAATATCGGTGACAATACGTGAAAACATAGTCCTTTCTTCTTTGTTTATGCAAAAAGAATTTATCTGTTGCGTTGAAGACCTGGGCATTTGTCAAACTTTTACGAAAAACAAGATGTTTTGCTTAGACAGTGCCCAATATGTGCACATCTTAATGCGATGTCTTTGATAATTGTGCAAAGACAAAATGAACAAACAGCATCGTCATGTTGTGTGGTTTTGAACCAACAGGTCAGTGTTCGGCGTTAGACTGAACGTATTCTGCTGCTCCCTAACATAACTCCCTAACTTAACTCCCTAAGATAACAGACAAGTAAATGTAAAGAAAGAACTGCACTGGATAGCGGTATTCAATACAAGCTAGCAGTTATAGTGTATCGTTATTTCGATGCTACCCTCCCGCCATGTTTGTCCGCTTCACTCTGCACCTACAATCCGTCGCTCATCCACTCGAAATTCCTAAGAGAAATTTAAAATCCTTTGGCGAAAGGTGTTTCCGGTTTACCACGTCCACCCCAACAGTCTGGAACTCGCTGTCTGCTAGCGTGAGACAGCAACCTGCTCTGTCATTTTTTTTTCTTTCAAATCAGAGCTTAAGACTGATCTGTTTCAACTGGCGCTTTGATTTGACTGATTCCTGTAACCGTGGTGCCTGCTGTTTTAGGATGTGGTCTATGTACGTGTGAGTGATGTGTGAATGCGTAAGGAGTTGATGTATTGTCTAGAATCGCGATGTACATAAATGTGATTTTTCATTTTACTATCTGACGTATCTAAGTACGTATCAGAACCACCAAGACAGTTCTGTGAGTGGGCTCGTTTTACTGCCCCCGACCTGTCGTGATCTTCTCAACTGCACTTGCCACCTGAAGCACAGTGACGTCATCAAACTTCCTGCCGACGATCATCATCCCCACAGGCAGCTGTTTGCCGTCGTCAGTTGGGGCGAATCCGGCGTTGATGGTGAGGGCGGGATGCCCCGTACTGTTGAACGGCATCACGTTGTCACACATGGACTCCGTGTGTTGGTATAGATCTGGAGGCAGTCAGTTATCATAGCATTCAGACAACGTGCGTGAGCGGGAGGAGGGCTGGGGTGTTTTTTTTGTTGTTGTTGTTGTTGATGATTTTCTTTTTTCATATTTGTCACAGACCATTGGTCAAAAACGCATGGAGAGAGATACAGACAGACCGAAACACAAAGAGAGAGGGTGGGTGAGTGGGTGTTTGGGAGTTTAATGTCCTTTTCCACCACATACGGGTGATATCAAAGACGGGGCAACGAGAAAAGGGCCAGCACAAATATTTGGCCCCAGCCGGGATTCGAACTCACGACCCGAGCATTGAAAGTCCAACGTTCTACCATTCAGCCAACCCGGCTCCCACAGAGAGAGAGACACACACACACAGACACAGACAGAGACACAGACAGTGAGTGAGTGAGTTTTTAGGGCTTAAAGCCGCGCAAGCCACAAAGACTAATTCGCGGCTGAGTGTGCCTGCACTACATGAAAAAAACAAAAATGTAACGTTGGACAAAGGATGCAAACTGGTCTACGGGGCTATATAAACCTAGGACATGCAGGAGACGCTGCACCTTCATGCTAATTTCTCGAACTCCCGGTTACAAAAAAGCGTAGAACAAATGACAATTACAACTAGGTAAAACAAAGATAAATACTAAGCGCATATACAGCAAATATTGCAACTTATCATCTCCTAGGCGCAATAAACCAGTTCGCAGCATATGCCCAACATCACTTATGCCTAACCACTGGTAGTGCAGACGTGAGTGAGGGGTTAAAAAGAAGAAATATAGATGAAAGGGCCGAACTCAGAAATCAGCTGAGAGAAGAGAGGAAGGAAAGAGCGGCTAAATTCGGGAGGTTTTAAAGAGAAAGATACAGGTGAATGGGCTGGTGAGGGATAGACAGAGAGGTAGGAAGGAAAATTCCTTAGTTGCCAATGAAGACAACATGCCTGGGAGGCAGTTGGAGAACAGACCGCTCCAACACGGAACCTCCCCGCCGTGAGGCGGTTTGGGAAAACAACGCACCAGAGAGAGGTGCGTTGTGAAGGTCTTCAACATGACGGGTGTTCAGCAGCACCAGCAGGGCGCTGCGAACAAAGCCCGCCAGGCTGAAGACCAGGTGGGGGGAATCCAGTGAAGTCGGCCTTCAGAAATGACCCTCAGATGTCTCACTGGACCAAGGGTCAGCAGACACCCGCTTACTGACCTCCCCCCGGAGGGAGAGCAAAAGACAGGTGAATGGACCGAGGGAGGCAGAAATAAGAGTAAAGAAAGAGCAAAAGGGGTGGGCAAGCTCAGCGAAATCAGCCCCGCCGCGTGAAGGCGAGCCCATGGGGCCAGAGACACAGACAGACCGACAGACAGACAGACAAGAGTGGGTGGCTAGATATTTAGGAGTTTAACGTCCTTTTCCACCACGTATGGGTGATATCAAACACGGGGCAACGAGAAAAAGGCAAGCAGAAATAGTTGGCCTCAGCCGGGATTCGAACTCACGACCCGAGCATTGAGAGTCCAACGCTCTACCATTCGGCCACCCGGGTCCCCGTCAGAGAGACAAACAGACAGATAGACAGATAGAGACGGACAAAGACAGAGAATATGCATAGGAAGCATTATATATTATATAAAAATAGAGTTTTCACAATGAGGTGCCCCCGATTACGGAAAATACACCACACGAGTTTGTTGATTTCGACCGTAAAACTGCGAGTTTTAACGAGCAGTTTTACGGTCGAAATCAACAAACGAGTGTGGTGTATTTTACGTAATCGGGGGCACCGAATTGGGAAAATTATTTATACCACGTCCCTACCTGCATTTCAAGTCTTTGATTTGAAAGCTGACATCGGCAATCCAAATGCTTCACGCGACATCACTGACTGAGGTGCTTTACCTCGCTTTGTCCATAGGCTTTGAGAAGTCAGCTTTTCCGTTTCGAAGCCTCCGTCTTAGTAGAGAACTGGAACTAGGCTTACGCTTGTCACAAACACGACCGCTTGTTGATAACACGCAGCAAAAGATCAACAATTCCACGTCAAGCGACTGGCGAAGCTCCTTCGTCCCCATTTCCGTACGAAGTCGAACTACGTCATGTCGTGACGTAAATTATTCTTTAGTCCTTTTTCGCGTCATATTGTGACGCAAATCCTTTCACCAGAACACACTGCTGGAACACTGCTAGGGGTAATACCTGTTCACTCTTTAAGGCGATGTCACGTTGAAAACAAGTTTCCCTGCTACGGTCAAGACATTCCTACCTTACTAGACACCCTTTTCTTGTTTGTAGAACTTCAATGCGTATGAAATACCTCTGGATGGGGTTTCTGGGTAAAGTCGATGTCTCTTTTCCTTAAACATACATGTTGACTGAGCGGATACGGGAAGGTGTCACCTGACACTCCGCACGGCGGCTTTCATTGGTTGAAACACAAAACATGTTTTCGGATTTTAGGGCAGGCTCTAACACGATCGAAACAGTGTTTTGAAAACATTGTTGTGAAGTATGTCACACGACAAAACTCACTGTTTCGCAGCGAAACATCTGAAAACAATGTTTTCAAGTGTTTGTGCCCTCTCGTGTGACATGGCCTTTAGGTACGGCCATAAAATTCACGCGTGGTTGTCATGGGTACAATGTTTATACCACATGTGGTGATTTATGGATTTTATACCATGACTTGTAATAGTGGCAGAGTGGTATAAATATATATATATACTACGGATGGATTACCGTAGCCAACTTTAGCCAATACAGAATACATCTGACACATTTTGTTTACATACAAAGGATGTCATTAGGTGTTTTACGCATGACTGTACGTATCCATATAAAGAATGTCGTCCCATCTCACAGTAAGCAACACGAACAGGTTTTCTAACCAAAGAAATCTTTTCAAGTCACAGCAATGCAGGGTTTGCAATAGTCCAAAGAAAACGTAGCTGAAATGCTTGAAGAGCTGAAGGCGGGAACTGCTAGGGATGCCCGGGAGGGGAGAGGGTTTCCAACGAAAGGAAAAAGACAGCCCTAACCAAGTGTTATTCATACGATATGTAATTAGAAGTATACTGAGCCACAAAAGAAACGCAAATAATAAAAACCCAGACTGTTACGCTCTGGCAAAGCAATCACTTCCACGTCCACATGACCAGAATGCCAAGACTGAGCGCCGTCGACATAAAGAGCCATAGGCCGACTCCAAGCTGGAAACCGCCCTGCACGTCACAGTTGCGTTTGGCGTGGCTGTCTCTACAATCTGTCGTTTATGGGCCCGGTTCCAGGCAAATGGCGACGTTCGGGACAACCCACGAAGCGGCAGACCCCGTGCAACGACGTGGAAAAGGACGTTAAACCCCCAAACGACTGCATGACAAGATCGGGCGATTCACCGCCGCCACCTGCGTGAGCCATTCACTTCTGCAACGGAAACGGCCACAAACACCATTGGCAGGCTTGGTGCACCAATTTCTGGTGAAACTGTGCGGCGTCGACTAACACAACATCACCTGCACTGTTGCCGTCCTGCAAGGCGACCTGTTCTTACTCCAAGACAGGCAACGACTGCAATGGGCCCAGCAGCATCGGAACTGGAACTGGCGGCAATGGAGGGGCATCTTTTTCACGGATGAGAGCCGATACTGTGTTCATCATGCTGATGGCCGAATCCGGGTGTGGAGGAGGCGCAACGAGAGGTATGCCGACAACAACGTCCAGGAGATCAACGCTTGGGGAGGCCCGAGCATCATGGTCTGGGGAGGAATCAGCCTCAACCAGCTTGCTGAGCCTGTTGTTTTCCAAGACACTGGCCCTGGTCGCGGAAATGGCGTTACTGCGCAGCGATACATTGACCAGGTCTTGAGGCCCGTTGTTGTGCCCCACTTCCAGCAACACGGCCACCTCACTCTCGTGAGAATGCTCGTACACTCACTGCCAGAGTCACCACAGACCCTATCGAACACTTCTGGGACCATCTGTAACGGGAGTTGAACGCCGCTCCGCCGAGGCCAACCACAGCCCGTCAGCTAGAGCAGGCGCTGAGGCAGATCTGGAACAACGTCAACATAGCCACTGTCAACCGTCTGATCCACTCCATGCCCGCCAGATGTCAGGCTGTTATCAACGCCCGTGGGGGGCACACGGGTTACTGACCCTCTCCGTGACACTCGTGACACGTGAACACTTTTTTGGTTAAGCCAACTAGAAAAACACTAAAGCCAGAAACTTGGTACATGTACCAAATTTTGTTGAATTTGATTCATTTGAATGGCCGCAATGAATGTCAAAAACACGAGTAAATTGAATGGACCCATCGTTTGCGTTTCTTTTGTGGCTCAGCATAATTATACGAGCGGGACGTGCTACACGCACCATACATGCTGCAGCCCGCCGCTGGCAGTTTCTGGGCAACGTATGGCAACGTGGGCATGACGATGACGTCAAACTTCTGTAGAGCCGCGTCATACTGACGTGTCAGCTCCATCACCAGGTTGTTGGCTTTAGCGTAGAACTTGTTCCCATGGCCGTACAGCTGTGTCATGTACTCGCCGTACAGGGAGAAGCACTTGACGAGGGGCGGGATGTCGTGAGGGCGGGAGGTCACACCACGCCGTGTCGTCTCTTGCAGAGACATCGGGTAGAATCCCTTTGAGTAGTACCCAACGCCTGGCGAGAAACACACACACACACACACACACACACACACACACACACACACACACACACACACGTGCACGTAGTTACTAAAGTGAACCGTTTAACACAGTTATGGCAGATGTGACGAACAATTTCTTCTTACTTAGCTAACGGTCAAAGTCAAAGTCAAAAATACTTTATTTATCCCCGTAGGGCAATTCATGCGGGCGAGCATAAGACACATAAAGAAGTTAAGATCACTAAATTCATATATAATTGTACACTCTCTCTCTCTCTCTCTCTCTCACACACACACACACACACACACACACACACACACACACACACACACACACACACACACATTGCTGATTGATATAAAAACACACACCACCACCCTGACCTTTCCCTGTGATGTTTTCGTCTCTATCCAAGCGTATGGGGTGGCTGAATCCAGACAAATACAAATCATGATGTCTGTCTATATCACAGTCAAACCAAGTCTCAGTAAAAGCTAAAATGCTTGCGTTTCTAAATTCGTTCATATAATGGACGTTGGCCTGAAGTTCATCCATTTTATTTCGAAGTGAACGGGCGTTGGAAAGTAGCACAGAGGGCAAGGGTACACGGCTGTGTGTCGTTTTTCTCAGTCTTTGTCGGACACCTCTACTGCCTATTTTTCTTTTCTTTTACGGGACATCTCTTCCTTGTTCAAAGTCATTAGGTTTAGGCAGTATATCAGGTGGGAAGTCAGTATGAGATACAGTGGTTAAAGATGCCGAAGCCTGAAGGCCCAGCAGGTACTCACGGGTGTACACGTAAACACGGTCGCCATTACTGAAATCACCGGGCCGCCCGTGTACAAGTCCAAGGTGGGCAAATACCACCAGAAAAACAAGGAAAGTCACCAAACACAGTCTACACGCTTGCTCCAACATCTTGTACACCACTCAGCAAAATCACAACACGGAAGATGAACTATCGACACAAGAAGAACAAAAAAAAGAAAAAGAAATCTGCCACTCGCCCACCAGTCGCTGCTAGTGCAGCGCCCGGATATGACGCATAACAGTGTCCCTACCTCCATCATTCAGCATACAGTGGTACACGGCCTGACCTGCGGATGCTGTCCAAATGGCACATCCTGTGTAAAGGAAAAGTGTGACGACCATAAAGAATACAGGAAAGGAAAAGAGACAACAGTACGTCCCGTGATGACACTCCTTCGGCTTTATTTCAACCTTCTTTGGTACCAGTTTTGATATGTTACACTCAGTCCTACACCTACATAAAACTTGTGATTGTGACCGACGTTTAGAAAAAGCGCCAAAGAAGTGTAAATTAATAATAATAATAGGTCTTATAGCGCTAACAGTCTGCTAAAAGAACACTCAGTGCGCTACACACACACGCACACACACACACACACACACACACACACACATTCTCACGCATACATGAAACATGAAACACTAAGTGTGTGTTGGGGTGGGGGGGGGAAGATGATACTACAGATCATATGCTATCTTGAATAGGTGAGTCTTTAGTTTTGACTTAAACTGGTGGAGGGTCTGGGTGTTCCTAAGGGAGAGAGGCAGAGAATTCCATTTCGGGGGGGGGGGGGGGGGTGGGGGGGGACCAGAAACTGAAGAAGCGCCCACCGAAAGTTTTGAGATTGAACTTGGGAACTTTTAGGAGCTTTTCTGGTGAGGAGCGGACAGTACTATGCAGATCCCATATGCAAACATCATCTCCATGACAGCTTAGTCTACGTATTGAACGTGAAACATATTTTAGAATTCGAAAAATTTCTTCGGATTCGGAAAACTGGTTGCAGATTAGCAAACCCGTAGCACACGTAAGTTGGGTGGGAGTAAGGTGGTTAACATAATATGACAAAAGGGGCCAGACAAAATAATGAAGCAGTCAGTCAGGTTTTCTGTGAACACGGGAACGAGTAAAGGTGATTTCTACGAAACTGTATGGGTCGCAAAAAAAGCAACCAAATAACCCTTGAAAACAGTTTACTACCACACACTTAGGTTGTTAAAATAGAGCTTACATGATTAGTTCAAGTGGGTTTAGGCGAAAAACACCACGAGACGGTAAGGAATCTGCGGAGTGTCTCTACTTCTGGATGTAAGGAGTCTGTAGAGCTCTCTACTACTGGATCTCATGAGTCAGCACAGCCACTCTACTTCTAGATGTAAGGAGTCCCCAGACCTTCTCTACTTCTAGATCTAAGCGGTCTCCAGATTCTCTCTATTTCTAGATGGTAGAGTGTTGGACATCTAATGCTCGGGTCGTGAGTTCGAATCCCGGCTGCGGCCAAATATTTGTGCTGGCTTTTTCATCGTTGCCCCGTCTTTGATATCACCCGTATGTGGTGGAAAAGGACGTTAAACTCCTAAACACCCACGCACTTACCCTGTGTGTGTGTGTGTGTGTGTGTGTGTGTGTGTGTGTGTGTGTGTGTGTGTGTGTGTGTGTGTGTGTGTGTGTAGCATTAGCAACGGCAAGAATGAAAACTGGACCACTGGACCAGTGTCTTATACCGTTGACAAATAAAGTGTCATTTCAAAGTTTCATTTCATTTCTCTCTCTCTCTCTCTCTCTCTCTCTCTCTCTCTCTCTCTCTCTCTCGTGTGCGCGTGTGTGTGTTTATCCATGTGTGTGTACATTTCACTCTGAAAGGACGTTTCCTTAATTTTTTTTTGTGTGTTTAGGGTCGGAGCTAGAAATGTGTACTTGCAACCACAAGTAATGAAAGGTTTGCTTTGGCCTAATTTACCGTCCTTGTGCAGAGGAATGGATAGCTCCGACACAGATAGTCCTGCTTTAGACATGGTGTTCAGAACTCCTCTCACGATTCTCTGTACGCTGTCTTCTTTGCACACTTCGAATCCCTCCTGCAGTATTCCAACCTTCTTGCCAGATGTGTCATTATCAATCTGAAACACACACACACACACACACACACACACACACACACACACACACACACACACACACACACACACACACACACACACACACACCTCTTTGCAGTATACGCTAAGCGCTGTTTTGCTAATTATTTCTAACACTTTGTCGTAAAACAATCAAACCTTTTATTTCTAAATTTTCAAAAGCATATAACACAGGTCTTGCAGAAGCATGGACGAGGAGATGTCCTAAGACAGGCCCACTTACGCGGGCAAGGAAGGACGATACGACAGGCGCCTGTAATCATTATCGGAAAGCGTTAACCAGGTCAACCTGCCTGAACTGAACAGTGTTCAGGTGGACACTACATCTAGATATAGGGTGGGGCTGCCTCTGTCTCGATTACCACAGACTGACAGTACGAATTGTCCGTTTCCAAACCGAATCTGAGGGGTGAAAGGGTGCAACTCGCTTAACTCGAAGACCACTTCGACATTCGACCTTAACCGTAGTCACAGATAAATCAAACTTACGTCAAAACATCAACCCAACTAAAAACAACGACACAAAACACAGATCACACACAAACTAACCAGTTTGGAGTACTCTGGAGGAGTTATGCCGGGGTACTGTCTTGGATCTCTCCCGTCATCGTAACCGGCTATCACCTGATGAAAGGAAAACACTTGGTATCATTAAAAAAAAATGGTGTGCTAGTCTCCATCTTCAAAGACACCACAAACAATTACAAGGGTGGGTGGGTGGGTGTTTGGGAGTTTAACGTCCTTTTCCACCACAAATGGGTGATATCAAAGACGGGGCGACGAGAAAAGGCCAGCACAAATATTTGGCCCCAGTCGGGATTCGAACTCACGACCCGAACATTGAAAGTCCAACCGGCTACCACTCGGCTATGCCGGCTCCCCCCGAACAATTACAAAGACTACAAGATATCTCCTACTATCTCTTTGAGAGATGTTTTGCCGTTTTCGTGGGGTGAAAAATGGTCCCCCAGAAGTATCGACATCAGAAAGTTGTCACAGTGCCGTGAGGAGAGGTTGATAACGCGTGCCCGTTATAACTGATCCAACGAAACCGAAGTAGTAGCAATGGTATTATGGCATGCGCTATTACAACAGCCACAAACACAGACTGGAATACGTGTCTTCCGCTCACTTCCAAGAGCAAGGCGCAGTCAGCAACAGTTCTGGCCATGGGACCCAGATGATCAACAGTTGGCTCCCCTGCCCAGGCGCCAGTGTAAGGGACCAAACCGTAGGTCGGCTTCAGACCCACGATACCCGTGAAGCTAGCGGGTATCCGGATAGACCCTCCCTGGTCCCCGCCGACTGCAAAGTCCACAAGGCCAGCAGCCACCTAGAAGTATGACACATGTACAACACTAGATAATAATAATAATAATAATAATAATAATAATAATATTGTATAGGCGCTTTACCCAATTTCATGAATCGGCTCAAGCGCCGCGAACTGAACCCAACACGCACGCTCACGTCAATCACACGCATCCTCTCACACACTGGACATAAACACATTACAATCACGTGGTGCGAAGGGTCAGCTCAGCTATTTGAATTTCGGCATTTAGAATTGCATTTATTTTTCAAATTTGGCGGGCTGAACATTTCCAAAGCAAAGGGGGAGGATTCCCATCTCAGCGGCGTTACACACATAGAGGTTTTAAATATTTTCCCCTCACTTTTTCCCCAGTCCTGCACAGGAAGCTGACGTGCCACTTACAAGCGCCGCGCTTCCACTGCTGGATCCCCCGGCACTGCGAGTTTCGTCTGTGGGATTTCTGACCGGACCGTCGGAACTGGTGATGCTGCTGCCGCTGATGCACATGTCCTCCAGGGACGTCTTCCCCACGATGTCGCCGCCTGGACACGAAACGGCCGTTAACAGTGTTGTTTGTGTAGCAACAGTTACAGGGACCGTGCCACGTCAACAGATTACGATGTCCGTGAGGTGACTTCCAGCCCCCAGCAACCAACCTTATCCGCAAAATGGGGAGCCGGGGTGGTCGAATGGTAGAGCGTTGGACTTCTAATGCTCGGGTCGTGAGTTCGATCCCGGCAGGGGCCAAATATTTAATAATAATAATAATAATAATGAGGATTTCTATAGCGCCTAATCTCCGGAGCCGGGGCTCTAGGCGCTTTACAAATGTATACAAAAGGTGATAAATAAACACATAACTGAGTAATAGATAAATAATCAACTAAATAAATGCGAATAAAAGCGTACATACATAGATACATACACTACATACATATAGTCAGACATACAGTCAGTCATACAAACAAGCACTGACACCTACATACATACCAACATCCGATACACACCTATATCCATCATACACACTGAAAAGACAACGGGTTGGTGATGGGAACGGGCTGAATCATTTATGTGAAGGCTGATGTGAACAGATGCGTTTTAAGGGCGTGTTTGAAAGACTGGGCAGATTGACTGTGCCGTATTTCCTGGGGGAGGCTGTTCCAGAGGACCGGGCTTTGGAAGGAGAAACGGCGCTGGCCGAAGGACTTTGTTCTCACGGTTGGAATAGTGAGAATTCGTGAGTCGGATGAGGAACGCAGCTGTCTGGAGGGGGTGTAGATGTGTAAGAGTTCAGAGAGATAGAGAGGTCCACAGTCAAAGAGAGAGGTAAAGGTCAGAGACAGGATTTTGTAATGGATGCGAGCAGTGACTGGAAGCCAGTGGAGTGTGCGGAGAAGAGGAGTGACGTGGTCGGTCTTACGGGCTTTCAGCACCAGACGAGCTGCGTTATTCTGGACTTTCTGAAGTCGATCTATGAGGTACTGAGGGCAGCCTGAGAGTAATGAGTTGCAGTAGTGTAAACGGGAGAGGACAAAGGAACAAGCATGAGGTACTGAGGGCAGCCTGAGAGTAATGAGTTGCAGTAATCTAAACGGGAGAGGACAAAGGAACAAGCTAGCGTTTCGGTAGCATCAGTAGACAGAAGATGCCGCATGGAACTGATACGCCTAAGTTCACAATATGCAGCTTTACAGACATTAAGCACATGGAGCTTCATTGATAGATGTGAGTCAATGATGACGCCGAGATTTTTCGCAGACAGGCAAAAGTCAATGGACGTGCTGTCAACATACATGGAGTGAGGAAGAGCCTCGGACGTGGAGTTGAGTTGGGAGGTTATGCGCAGTGCTTTAGTTTAAGTTTGTTGGTAGACATCCATGATTTAACATATGTGATGCACTCTTCGAGACCCTGAACAATTGTGCAAGCTTGACTCATAGGACCATGGGCATGGAGCTGGGTGTCATCAGCATATGAAATATGTGAAACTGAGTGACTGCTTATAGTTTGAGAGAGAGGCTGGGTGTACATTATAAAGAGCACCGGGCCGAGGACTGACCCCTGTGGTACACCGAAAACCAGGGGTAAAGGATCAGAATAAAGACCGTCGACGACAATGGACTGTGTCCTTCCAGAGAGGTATGATTCAATCCATGATAACACGGATCCACGAATGCCAAAAACGGACTGAAGACGAT
Source organism: Batillaria attramentaria (assembly GCA_018292915.2). Lineage (NCBI taxonomy): Eukaryota > Metazoa > Mollusca > Gastropoda > Batillariidae > Batillaria > Batillaria attramentaria. The sequence continues at coordinate 1,116,948 of JACVVK020000151.1, forward strand.
TGATCAAAATACAATGATCAATGGTGTCAAAAGCACTTGATAGATCGAGCAAGGTCAGCACAGCGATGTGGCTATCGTCAAGGGCAGACAACAGGTCATCCATAATCTTCAACAGAGCAGTTTCTGTGCTGTGACGCGGACGGTATGCAGACTGCGTGACACTGAGGAGGTTGTGACTGTTTAAGTGGCCTAAAAGCTGAGACAGCACAGCTTTTTGTGCTGGCTTTTTCATCGTTGCCCCGTCTTTGATATCACCCTATGTGGTGGAAAAGGACGTTAAACCCCCAAACACCCACCCCCACCCCTTATCCGCAAAATAAGTATATTTTGAATCGTACTTACATGGTGTAAATTCTCACAAAGTGACACAGTGCACGCACCCCGCACTCACGCCAACAAATGTGCAACACACACACACACACACACACACACACACACACACACACACAGAGCAGCTGAATCACAAGGAACAAACAGACCTATCCGAAAGCCAGCCGGAACAGATGCGTTTTCAAGTCAGACTTGAAACGACCTATGTCCGCCAAGTCTCTCCGAGGCAGGTAGTGCGTTCTAGAGTGACGGGGCAACAAAGCTAAACGCGCAAAGCTAAACGCGCGCTCGCCTACTGTCTTGAGGTTTCGGCGAGGAACTTTCAAAAGATTTGCAGAGGAAGAACGAAGAGTGCGTGCTGTTTGGTGGAATGTGAGGGAGATTGAAAGGTAGGCGGGAAGAATTCCTTCAGTTAATTCAGAAACCTCATTTCCCTCCCTGTTAACTGTTTCATTTTCAATGCTGTTCTTACCACATACCAGCATCAAGAATCCTGGTCACAACAGTGGCGTCAAACTCAGGCACGTAGTTCTCTAGAATCTTGCTGCCACACCTCATGGGGACGCCGGCCACAGCCGTGTTGTCTTTGATCCCCACAGTACGACCTGACAGCTTGCCTTCTGCTGCACCTCGGATATCACACCTCCACGCCCTGGACAGTACAGTAAGTATGCCACATGAGTGGCAGACGATTAGAGAGTGTACAAGGCCCAACTCAGCCCGAATAATCCAACTCTAAACTGAGGTGCCTTTCCTGCTGCGCAAACGGTGAGCATGTGATTTTTCGAGGGGGTGGTGGGGGGGGGGGTGGTGGTGGTGGTGGTGTTAGTGCTGAACTGAGTGGTTACTCGGTTTTCATGGGACCGAAGATTTGTGCTGGCCTTTTCTCGTTGCCCCGTCTTTGATATCGCCCATACGTGGTGGAAAAGGACTTTAAACTAACAAACACCCACCCCACCCATCCCTGCCAGCGTGACTTCACTGGTAGTGGAGAGTTTGTTTCACCTTAATACAAGCTTAACATTCGTAAATGTATGTCTCAGATGAAGATGATTCGCATTTAAATATTCTTGTTTGTGTTTTAGAAGCAGCATAAACACACCAGGCATTGTAGGGGTTGTCGTCAGGACGGGGTCTGTAGCCCGGGGTCCGTGGGTATCTGACTACAGGCAATGACGTGTCAGGGAGCTCACTCACTCTCTGGTAGGCCGCAGTCACCCCTTCCATTATCTCTGTGTGATAGATTTACGAATATTTTGAGCATCGGGTCGATACGTCAGTCTTTCTCGACATATCTGAGACAAAGTTCTGAAAAGTTTCATGAAAGTAATGTAAAGAGTTCATATTTCTGCCGTGATTTTATTCAATGGTGTGCGAGGTCTTGCTTTTGGTGTGCTTGTTGTTTTCATGAAAGTGCTCAACTCACTGGCCATTCCCTGCAGCTCTTCCTCGCTACATCTGAACGACAGTTCCTCGTTCAGCCTGCGGAAATCCTCCAGCTGTGGACCGCTCAGCGCCGGAGCGCGATACAAACCTGAACACACACACACACACACACACACACACACACACACACACACACACACAGCAAAATACACGGCAGGAGTTAAGGCCAAGACTTTTACTTGACTGAGAAATGATCGAGGAGATGAAATTGTGGTGTCCGAAGGAGTGGAGTGGATCAGCGAGTGGCGATGTGCAACAGACAAGAACTGGCACAGCAGAAAATCTCTCTCTCTCTCTCTCTGAAAACTGACTATACCTCTACCGTTGGAAAATAAAGTTTCATCAGTTCTCTCTCTCTCTCTCTCTCTCTCTGTATCACAACTCTAGATATATTTTATCAGCATTGTACAGACAGCTGTTTTTGCCGCTGATTGGCGACTTTGGCCTAGATATGAAATGTCAGCCACATGTAATGTAGCAAAGTAGCAGCCTGCCCTGTACCAGCTTCCCGATCCATCAGAACTGCTGTACATACATTACAGTGTTTTTCATCATGATGGTGCTCCATCAGTAACTTGTGCCGCGGTGGAAACAGTACGCCTGTGTGACACTTACTACTTACGATAACAGCAGCTTTCATGAAAACATAATTATGCATATGCCATCTCATTTGCGTAAGGAGTGTTTGTTACTGGCGTTCGGTTAACCTTGGGTAAAACCACTGGTAGGCATTGATGATGTTTGTGTAGCAGTGGCGCCATATTATATATATATATTATGATTGTGCCCGACAAGTTTTCAGTGTTCCCAGGCGACTATCGGCAGTTTTGTGTTTGATTTAAATGACAGAAAATATGAATAACCAGCCGGTCCACAATAAACGTGCCCCACACAACTACCGGTAATTGATAAGTGATAACGGGGACACAGTCATGACACATGTGCAAAACACACAATCAGATCACAGTCAAATCGCCAAAACTCACCATTTCCCTCCATTGCGACAAGTGTCACTGCTGCAAGCAAATGATGTGTATGTGTAGAACATAACAGCCGAAGCAGTTGCGTGTGCCCCAGATATTCTGTCAACTGTGAAACGCTGTACACGTATCTACATACGGGTCCCTGCGAGCAACGAGTGACAGAGCAGTAGAGTGTATACTATTACATCATGAGAGAAACTAGATAACCGACATGCATACTAAAGAATGGGCAAAGCGCCCCTCTATGTGACTTCCCCGATCACTCATGGGTTACCCGAACTAACTAAAGTAGTGCTCTAGTTGAAAACCTTGTGAATATCGCTGACTGTATAAGATGACACGGACGCCCCCCCCCCCCCCCCCCCCCAACAACCTAACTATAGTGCCATTTCATTCTTTCGTGATGTTAGCGTGGACTTCACCACTAACCGGTACATCACACGGGTCAGTATCAGTATTCGGCGTGCAGTCTCTAACAGCGCATCAGTCATGTCATCGTGACCCACTACACTTTGCCGTGTGTTGTATTTCTCTACCGCTCGCAGCCTGTCAAGTTTTTGTTCATTTCCTTCGTGTTGTAGCGCGTGCCCCCCCCCCCACCCCCCTCCCCAACCTATTTCTTTTTCCCACCCACTCACCCACACCAGTTTCATATCATCGGTTAACAATAAAAGTTATTACATCTCAGCTTCACGGTGTATCCCCTGCTAGACGCGGCTGCCCTTTGTCACTTCTGCCTCCAGAGTTGTCGATTACCAGAATCGTGGATGCTTCTGCCTCCAGAGTTGTCGATTACCAGAATCGTGGATGGTGACTGAGTCATCTGTTCTCTGAATGTCGCACGTGCTCTGTCCTCTTCCGTGCTGAAGGCGGGATTTGCAGGTCAGTACCTGTTGGTGGTGAGCGCCTCGGCCGTGCCACCGACACTGTATCCTGTCACAATCACATTGATAACATACATATGAATAATTATGCATGGGTAAGTATTAAAATCTCAAGTCAAGCATTTTTTTATTTGTTGAAATCCATTTGATATGATGAGTATGATAACATGACTGACGATCTCGCACTGACAGAAGCAGCCACACAGTATTTACATTTTGTGTGCGCCGCTGAAAAACCGGAAACGAACACTCAACAACGGTCAATATAAAAACGTCGTAAAACCCACATTGAACATAATCGTTTCACCCCATTCTCATGCACAAAGATAGTCCCCGAACAGCAAAACTGAACATGGGATCGGTGAAGTTTAGTTGAGAACTGTATCCTACAAGACTGGTTCTGTACGGGAGCTTGGCGTTGAAGACCACTCCACTCTCCTCATCAACACATCAGTTCCATACGTCACCTCACGGGACTCCAATGATGACGGCCAAACGCGCCCTAACCCTAGCCATGCTGGCAGAACAGTACCCGGAAGAATCCTGGATCCATGTCTACACTGATGGGTTTGGCCAGCGGAGGAGCTGGAATTTTCAACAAGTTCCCGGAGGGTGACACTTCCCCCCACAGGCATACCAACGGGAAAACATTGCCCACGCTACAGAGCAGAAATTCAAGCGCTCGTGCAAGCCACTACCATGATCCAGGACACAAACATTGCATGCCGCTCGTGCAAGCCACTACCATGATCCAGGACACAAACATCGCATGCCGCTCGTGCAAGCCACTACCATGATCCAGGACACAAACATCGCATGCCGCTCGTGCAAGCCACTACCATGATCCAGGACACAAACATCGCATGCCGCTCGTGCAAGCCACTACCATGATCCAGGACACAAACATCGCATGCCGCTCGTGCAAGCCACTACCATGATCCAGGACACAAACATCGCATGCCGCTCGTGCAAGCCACTACCATGATCCAGGACACAAACATCGCATGCCGCCAACTTGTATTCATCGCTGATGCTCTCTCACAGACGCCATGTTGTGCGGTCCTCTGCAAATGTTTCCCAATCTATCGGTCAATGCATTTTTATGTCCCGTTTGACGACGACTGTGTGTGACTGGGTTTGGCGTTTGTGGCTAGTTACTGTCATGGATGCGTGACTTAGGGTAAATCGTGTGCCGGTAAGATTTCCGTATGACGGGTTGGTATGATTTCCGTATGCATCGTAACTATGTACTGTGTGGCACACGTCGTGCCTTATTTTCTACACGGGCCACGCATGTATCCCTTAGTGAAGGTTTTACACGGGACATTTGTGTATAATATGCTGACCTGTCCGTTTCCCTTGTTAAAGTCGATACAGGTAACCCGTTTTACACGTGATGCAGGTGTATCCTGTGCGGTACTCACCATATTCGCCCTAACAGTATAAAACCCATCCTGATTCACTTGCTATTCGCATTTGGCCCGGTAGTACCGACACGTCCGTTCCAGGGACTGGCTCATCTTCTCGTCCGCTGTCTTTATGGTCTACTGTTTGTAACCCCTCGCATCTTGCATATGGAGGTAAATAGTTCATATCTGTTATTTCCCGTATTATGTTTCAGGTCAGCTATTTTCTCTTGTGTAGACATTACCAACGGTCAGGAAGTTGATATGAAACCGAAGTGTTATGTCGGCTAAGTATGTTTGGTTATCAGCCGTTTTACCAGTGAGTTTGTTAACACTGACCTGTCTGTATATTTTGCTGACTTGCCCGATGTGACAGCTGTAGGCTTCTACCTTTAGCGTTTCATAGTATGTGCAGTTTCCTTTAGCGTTCGTAACATAGGAGCGTTCGCTGGTTTGTGCCATGGGTTAATGTTATCCCATAGGCAGTATGTGCTAGTTGAGCCCAAGGACTTACAATAGTGTATTGTTGCACAGGGGTTCTAGCCCGAGTGGCTGTTTTCGGGAGCCAGAAGCTGCCCTGTAGTCCCTTGTCCCGTGGAGGATTTCTTGGCCCTGCGACGACTGAAGGGGAGGGAGCCTGACTGCCCGTATCTGGGATTCAGCGTGGGTGCTGGTCCACTAGAGCATCAGCGGTTGTGATGCAATTGTAGAGCTGCCGAGCCAGCTCTATTTTCCGCCGCCTGTGGTGTCTGCGGCTTGTGAACTGCACGTCTGCGCGCTTGACCATCGTTGGAGGTACCATCTCGTGCACGTTAAAACGTTCTAGGACTGAGCGCTCGTAGATATAATTACTTATATCTTTTGTATCTTAAGTATAGTATTTATTGCCTTGATTTCACCGTTTATTCTTGATATCATTGGTATTGTAACTGCACTGTTGACGTGTTATGCGATGACTGTTTGTCGTGACAATAATATTGTGGTGTGAATCCCCGCACGTCTCCGTGTCAGTTACTGTCGTGCGACTGCGTGTGAGTGAGAGTTAAGAAAGAGCACGCACCTCTTACACCTACACGTTGCAGCACACACGGTCGTGACAGTTACCCATACAGCATGGCCGTCTTCCATGTCACGCACGTGCCTCAGCTAGCGAGGACCTGTCTGAGGCAGCAGAGATACGATGCTGGGGATGCCAGCTCGGTCATGGCTGGTGCTGTAGGGGATGCGGTCCCGCCAGTCATACCCAGTATCCACGTGAGGCGTTGCTAGCGCGTGTATGTAGTCGATGTCTCGCTTCTTGGTTATCCCCGTGATCAGTTCGGGCCACCCTTATTTATTGAAAGTTCCGAAGGGTTTGCCTCGAGAACAACTAGAGGATCTCTTTGGTCCGCTTGTTCCCCGGCACGTGCTCCTCGTCAGTGTCCTCATGGTGACAGATGAGTTCGGGAAGTCGAGACAGGACACGGACCGGCCTCTCATACACAGTCAACCAGCACCAACAGTCATGCAAAACACAACACCATGGAGGAATAATATGTATAAAAGTTTATTTACAACAAAGTACTAACATGCAGATGCCACAACACTGTAACTCTCTTAAACAAACAATATTTAGCGAATAAAACATCTTCACGTACGAGAATCTGAAGAAAACGGATGGAGCATGGTGCCTGCTTTGAGCAATACGTCTCCAAACTATGAACAATGGATAATGATAAGTGGAAAAAGAATGTGAGACGCATAATGTCTTGATAAATGTTTTCCTTATTCAAAAAAAGTAAGCCAGTTTCTCTTTTTCGATTTCCTTTTTTTTTCAACAGAAAACTTCAATGAAATGATCCGTTCAGTGGTAGGAAAACAAGATGGCCACTGACCAGCCCAATATGTTGTTTCCATTTAATCACCTGCTGTCGTCACGGTCGTTCTTTTGTAATGCCATGTATACGGGAGGACACACACACACACACACACACACACACACACACACACACACACACACACACACACTCTCTCTCTCTCTCTCTCTCTCTCTCTCTCTCAATGGAAACAACTGACCGGGCTTGTCAGACCAATCTTGGTTTTGGAAGAGAGACGTCAAGTTGTTTTCTTTGAAATCTATGACGTTTTCCTCATTGGGATGACGCATAATACATTTGACGTAATAACTTTGACTCGGATACAATTCTTGCAATGAAAGCAGCCCCATGAAAATTGAAGTGTTGCTGCTGCGCAGTGTAAAGATCGAATTTATACCGGCTCAATGTGTTTAACAGACAAGTCTGCGCGGCGAACGTTTTTTCACTATGTGTTATGTCTGCTGCGCGCGCGCGCACACAGACATACGCGCGCGCGCACGCACGCACGCAGACTTGCGCGAGCCGCGTTTGTGCATGTGCTCCATTGAGACCTATGTGGTGTTCTCTCACTCTACTATGCTATTGAGTGAGAGTCAGTTGGAAAAACAAAGCTCACTACATCAATGAAACTCCCGCTTTCCCCGTCTACAAATAGAGAACTTCCGAAAAGTGACGACACACCCCCACGTCAATCAAACATGACGTCGGCAAACTGACGCTGATACAGTTTTGCGTCAGTGCGCGTGTGCCTTTTCTGCGATGTTTGTGAGGCGTGTGGCTTGTGTAAAGGAAATGTGCTTCGAGTACAAATTTTCGAGTCAACTGACGACAACGGCTGCAGTGAATTTTTCTAATTTTTTTTGTATATTTGTTATGGCACCCCAGGCTCATTATCTATGTATAGTAGGAGCGATTTTGAGATCTAAAGTGTGTTCACCAGCACTTTCATCAGGTACGGTTTACGCCAAAAGTATAAAAGCGACAACCTCCAAAATTCACTCAGTTGAGAGTCCGTATTCATGCTATCTATGTCCCAAAAATGGAGTGGTTTAGGTAAATATTACGCCATTAAACGCCAGAAAGCCACTTTTTTTGAAAAGGGCGATAACTCGCAAATCATGTGTGCAATCGTACCTGGATCGGGCCTTCTATTCAACAATTTTGATTCATTTAGAAACCCCAAATTTGAAATTGATCGGTTTAGTATTTTCGGAGAAATAGGCATCTGAACTGGGTTCACCTGCAATGTCAACTCAGGCTCGGTTTACATGAAAACTATAAGAGCGACCATTTTCTAGTAGTGAATCAATTCAGAGTCCGTATTCAAGCTATCTACTGCCAAAAAATTGAGTGATTTAAATAAATATTACGCCTGTACACGAAAGACAACCAAGTTGTCTCAAAAGGGCGATAACTCCCAAATCACTTAAGCAATCATCACACGCTTGAATCGTCTAATGTAACATTTTGATAAATTTGGATACCCCAAATTTGAAGCCATTCAGTTAAGTATCTTCGAAGAAACGGGCCCGGACACAATTCACACACGCACACACGCACACACATCCGCACAGACGGCACTCACTGAGGAGGAGAAGTGCGTTCGGAACACCATACGCGTCAGCATCGATGACGCAAGTTTTCTTACGTCATTGTCAGAGTTACACTTGCATAATCGTCTCTGCGGGAGATCAGCAGTGACGTGCGTTTGTACCACAGATGCTTGCCTATGAACGTGGAAATTTTAGCCCGTCCTATTATGTTGTTTCCATTACTATGGAAACAACATAATAATATAAATCAACACACACACACACACACACACACACACACACACACACACACACACACACACACACACACACCAATCAGTTTCCTCAACAGAGATTCTACATCGTGACCAAACCATTCATAACAAATCACACAGACCAAGTTTATGGTACATTGTATTTCATCAGTCAAGTGCCCGGCTTCTACAGTCCTCTAGTCCAGCTTGATAGAGGCAGTCCCACTGTAACTGTGTGATCGTTCTGAACGCACGCCGCACTTCTCTGCTGGAAGGGACGCTGTCTCTGTCATATGACTGCCGTTTCCAGCAAAATTCGCTGGACGGCCTGACTTCAGACTAGAGAAGCACACAACCACCAATCAGTTGTTGAGAGGAACGCTCGCATCTCTGGAATTTCACCGGTGAATTTCAACATAATTATTTGAACACATGAAAACTGGGGAAAGCGCCGTCCTTTCTGAACCTTGCCGGCGACACAACCTTTACCATAATAATAATAATAATAATAAATGGTATTTCTAGGGCGCATTTCTTTAAATAAAACTCAATGCGCCTATCACTCACTCACACTCACGCACATCATACAACGATTAACAGACATACACTGGTGAGACTGACTAGTTAAAATAACTGGTGTTAGTAGTTTGTGGCCTCATGCCGCTCAAGCAACAAGGACCATCAGTTTGTTTTGCGTAGAAAAACATCTGCGTAGCCACGAAGTGGAAAAGGACGTTAAACTTTTAAGCGCTCACTCACTCAGTCACTCTGCGTAGACACTGTACAGTCTCCCTCGCCCCAGTGGTTCGTCACATCAAACACATCATGGGCAGCGCCAGAATTGTACAGTTACACACACTTCCTGAAGGGAAACCGATTTTCCAGATGGTTTCACCATTAGCGTACCCGGCAACACCAGTTAGTCTCCGCAATAAAAATGACTGAGGCGGCGACTAGTCTTGTCTGCTTGTGCTGTGGACGTAGGATCGTCTCTGGGTGGTAAGGATGCGAAAAACACGTCGGCCGCAAGGCGTCGACCATGATTTCGGACGCCCACTGTTCAAGAGACCAAGGCGCACAATTTCACTTTAGCTCCCGTGCACGCTCAAACAGACGACAAGTCGATTGCTTTGCATGTCAGTTTCAGTGCCCAGAGTTGACGCACAGGTCTGGGGCGGAGGGGACGCTGACCAGCTGAAACATTTGGAGTTGACGCCGAACACGCTGGATGACTGTTTCACGCTGTATATCACGGGGCTGTAGGAATATTTGCATTTCAACACAGATTTCTTAAAAGCGGATGAATCTCAACATTTGAAACAAACACATGTCATCCTTTAGCTTCCGGTCCGTTTCCCTGGCGCTTGAGAACAAGCTGTTCGTTGCTAAGTTACGGTCCTTGTCCTCTAGGCAATCTCTGCCCTTCATCGGCTTCTTCTTCACCATTAACATTTATATCGTCATCAGACACATCAGACACATCGCTGGGATCACCTTGTCGGACAGTAACACCCATTTCCTCAAAGGAAATGCACTGTTCCTCTCCTTCTTCAGGTGTCGCCATGGCGTAATACAAACAGTGCGGAGTGTGTAGCTTTACCTGGCACTTCACGTCCGCACCGCAAGAATGACTGGGAGGGAGCGAGCCTCTGTTTTATACCAAGCCTCTGCAAGGTTTGATCCACATGATTCGTCCACATGACTGATGTTGACCAATCACCGACGACATGCAAATGAGTGAAATTAAATTTACAACATTACGCAATCATGTAAACCTGTGATTGGGTAAGTTTTGTCGCATTGCGGCAGTTAACTCTTAACAGCCCATACACAAATCGCAATTTTACTTGAAATCTTAAAACCACTAGAAGCCACTGGAAGCTACTATTACGCAATTTTAACAAGCAGCCTGACAAAATTTAAGGGCTGTTGGTAGTAGTTGATAGTCACACTTTCTTCGGTGGTGCGGCAGTGTGGCCGGGTCTTGGGCTGACGATCTTCACAGTGAAGGTCAGGGGTCCTGGCAGACTAAGAAGCTGGTCAGACGTGGCGACTTTCCACGCTTACCAGCGGTAAAATGCACTCTCATCCAATTAGAGACTGGTCAGACTCGGCGAGTTTGCACACTTTGAGGCTGGTCAGACGTGGCGATTTTTCTCGCCAACCAGTTGTAAAATGCACTCCCAGCCAGTTAAATCGGCTCGCCAGGCGCGTTAAGAGAAAAGCCGATCAGCGAGTGTACGGGGTCTCCCTCCGCATGCCGCCTCCTTAAACCTCTGTCACACGTGGCGATTTTGCACGCCTACCAGCGGTAAAATACATTCCCAGCCAGTTAAATCCGCGTGCAAGGGGTATTGGCCAGGGACGCCTGTGGACAGAACACGGTCCTTGTTTTTCCTCGCCACACCAGCCAGTCGCCGCTGACAGCTCTTTGTGTATTGCCAAACGCCAGGCCGGCAGCGCAGTCCGCCCAGTGCACGCTGGTATCGTGTGAACAGAATATCAGCTCGGCGAGAGTGCGAGCTCGCTGGAGGCACTCAGCACGTGCAAAGGCCTTTTAACCTCTGTCACACGTGACGACTTCGCACGCCTATACGCGGTAAAATGCACTCCCAGCCAATTAAATCCGCTTGCAAGGGGCGCCGTCTCCACGCCTGTGGATAGAACACGGTCCTCGCCACATAAGGCAGTCGCCTCCGTGCGCCGTGTGTATTGTCCAGCGCCAGGCCGACAGCGCAGTCAGCCCAGTGCACGCTTATAATATTGTGTGAACAGAAAATCCACTTGGCCAGCGTGCGAGCTCGCTGCAGACACTCTGCGTGTGAAAAGGCCTTAATTACCACCGGTAAAATGCACTCTTGTCCTGTTAAATCCGCTCTTGGCACAGCGGAGCAGCTGGTAGCCAACGTTTCCTGTAACATGCGAACGCTAGCCCCGCGAAATACACAAGCAGATGTCTCACAGATTGGTAGCGTGTGCCCCAGGCTTTAAATCCGTTCTCAGCAGAGTGGTTGAGGCGTCGCCGTCGGCTCGCTAGTGAATCGTCGCTGACCCTTTGCTTTCACTCTTTGTGTATTGGCCAGCGCCAGGCCGGCGGAGCAGCTGGTAGCTGAAGTGTGATAATATTATTTTAAACTTATGTCACTCGCGGCAATTCTGCAGGCCTGCCGGCGGTAAAATGCACTCCCAGTCAATTGAATCCGCTCATAGCGGGCACTCCCCGAGGACGCCGTCGCCACGCCTGTGGATATTTTGTGTCCAGCGCCAGACCGGCAGCGCAGTCCGCCCAGTTCACGCTTGTATCGTGTGAACAGAAAATCCACTCGGCAAGCGTGCGAGCTCGCTTCAGGCACTCTCCGTGTGAAAAGGCCTTAACGTGTGACTGCTATCCCCGAGCAATACGCAAAGCTCGCAGCGTGTAGCCCGGCCTTAAGTTGGCCGGCTTGGGAACAATTCTACCCACAAACTTACTGACACAGTGACGCCAACATTTGGAGCACCTCCCTTGCCTCGAATAAGTATTTTGAGCAACATCAGGTTTGATTTGAAGCATTCTCAGAAAATGTCAGCAGCTCTGTGCCTTCACATTCTACGTGTCACGTACATCGGATATTCAAAGCAATTCTTTTGCTCTACTCCAAAGACACAGACGGGCTTGCTTGCCATTCTGAAGGTCTTCTCTCTCCCTTTGCGTTTATGTGTACGATGAAGTTGCCAGTAACTCTACTCCGTCCTCCCTTGCCAAGCTAGGAAGGGGGAAGTCACATGGGTTGGGCCTCTAAGGGACTTCCTCGCTACGTCCCATAAGGGCAACACTAGCCTTCACAGACGATGTCAGCGGCTCCCATTCCAAATTGGACGCACATCCACTATGTCAAGCAACCACTGCGCTCAACTCAAAAGACATTTCACATAGTCTATACTGAAGAACGCGTTTGCCACCCTTCACCCTGTGTCATAATGCATGGTGCTGTAGCTAGCAGTGCAAGCAGCTGCGTGTAGTAGCTCCGTTTGCACATTGGGAAGAGGAACCAGTGACATGGGTTGCCCGGCCCTGAGGGGCCGGTATCGTCTCCACCGGGCCAGAGAAATTTGCGATGTATCCGCCGTCTACACTGAGCATCACCGCAATTGTCTTTTGCGAAAGTTTTAAGTTGTATCTTTACTAAATGTGCTAACTTGAACTTGAAACTTCAGTATTATATATCACACCTCAACCAGGGGTCGAAAGCACGCTTCTCCATGACAGTAAAGACTTTGGAATCAGAAATATGTTTCCAAGATCTTCGCGTTCCGAGTCTATTATGCAGAGTACAGCCACTGTGTTAAGCAATCGCTGCGCTTCTAGCTTCGGAGACATTTAACACTGTTAATACGAACAGAAACGACAGTGACAACTCAGAAGTGTAGAAGGTGGATTAGTTCTGTATAATCGTTCTCGGATCGCTTCCCCCGAGGGATGTGCGGTGCAGCGACACTCCTTTAACTCTGGTTGACATTTGCTGGCGGAGGAAAGCCGCATTACCGGAGGAAAAACCATACAGCGGCTGCAGGAACGATTTACCGTTGTGACGCTGACGGCAGTTATTCACCTGCTGAAGCCGGACGTTCTACCGAGCCAATGTTCACCCCCAGGTGACGTCAGCAGCGCCGGAGTTTAAATCCTACGTCCGAACTACATCCATCATGTCAGTGCGCTTAAAGATCTAAGCTCCCGACAAAAAGCTTTCCGAAGTTTGAAAAAAAAAAATTACAGAGTCGATCGTGCAAGCACAGTCAACTCTGTCACAGTTGCAGAGTTCACACAGTTTCTAGAAACATAACCGTGCCGAAAAACTGCCCCCACTTCCTGTCGGGGTCCGTCCACGCTACTGTGCACATCTCCGTGTAGTGGTCATCCGTCCGTGCAGTGGTCATCACAGCCCGTGACCGAGTCAGTACTGTCCGTAGTGACCCCCATACAAGTCGTGTCACTTGTGAATTTGGTCAGTGTCGCTCGTATGTCGTGCTGTCGCCGTCAGAGTGGCGCAACAAATGTTGACGGTAATTTCTCTTTTTTTGCAATTTGCCGAGATGTGTGAGAAATGGAGCACGCGGACACTCAGATTTGCCACGCGCGTTTTCTCGGCAACAACATTTTCATATTGCGGTTTTACTTTTGGTTCTGCAAGCTAGATCTGAAATGTTTTACGCAAGAAACAAAATTGCTTTCAAATACGTGTACATACCCGTAATAGCATAGCTTGCGCCATGTCCGACATCGCTCAGTCGTCTACACTGAAGTGCCGCGTGGTCTCATAATGAGCCGGGTTGCACGGGGATGTGCACAGTAGCGTGGACGGACCCTGACAGGACGTCGGGGCAGTTTTTCAGCACGGTTTTGTCGCGGCTTCTGGACACTGTGTTAACTCTGCAACTGTGACAGAGTTGACTGTGCTTGCACGGTCGACTCTGTAAACTTTTTTTCACACTTCGGAAACGGCTTTTGGTTGGGAGCTTAGATATTTAACTGCAAAGACACTGAAGTACACTTTGTCCAAGTTCCACCCTATCCTTCACCGGCAAGCTCACCTGGGCAAAAGTCGCCACTTGCATGAGTTGGGCCTCACACCATCTCTTCCGTCTACACCTCCCTCGGTCCCATAGATCGAGGCAACACCAGCACTCATGGAGAATATCAACAGCTTTGCACGTTTCCATTCTGTGAGCGACCTACATCCACTGTCAATTAGCAACCACTGTGTCGAACTCTCCTAGGACGTTAATCTTCCCGTACTGACCAGCACATCCTGTCCGGCTATTTTTCCATATTTTCCCGTGGTCCCCAGGTCTGGTGGTATACTGCCTGAGGTCCTCACGCGAAGGTCTTTACCACATCAGTTCTGGCCAGAGAGGAAGTCGGGGGGACTTGACGCCTCTGTCGCATCTTGAGTGAGAGTCACTCCAAATTCCTCGAGAGACGATAACTCCACCTCGACCTCCGGCTCCTCTAATGTCGGAGATTCGGGTACTGCCATGGCAGTCCCCGACTCAATCCCTCAAATGCTGGGGCAAGGTGTTGAGACTTCATTTTATATCAGACCCGTGCACTTCATGCACCACGTGACTGTTCAGGGGCCGGCAGGGGCCAGTCTCAGATTGGCTGAGACTTCATTTTATCTCAGACCCTGCAGACGACCGATGGTTGGGACTGTTCATGCGACAAGCGGATTCCGAGCGCACACACGCCAAGGAAACAAGGCAGCCATTTTCCAGCTTCATGACCAGAGAGTGATCTCCCCTTTATTACTCAAAACCGCAATGTCCCAAATAAATTGCACCTTGTGACTCAGTTGTAGATTGGACATTACGACACATCTCCCCCCAATTAAGCTAAACAAATTAATGTTGAACTTAACTTCAAATTCACAAGCACTCATAATTACGATTACTGTACTTTTTTTCCTCTCTCTCTCTCAGCTGTCACGTGGTAAAGGGAACATGCAATCATCCGTCAATTTAACTGTCCAGTTGAAACTGACACGCTCACACCTGACACGCTCACACCTGACACGCTCACACCTGACACGCTCACACCTGACACGCTCACAACTGACACGCTCACACCTGACACGCTCACACCTGACACGCTCACAACTGACACGCTCACACCTGACACGCTCACAACTGACACGCTCACAACTGACTCTTATAATAAAATACACCTTTTAGTCTCTTAAAAAGGTGGGGGAGATGACGGATTTAAATCTCACAACTTGCACACGCAAATCCCACAACTTGCACACGCACAGTGTCAATACTTGGCACAATCTTGTAAGCGCGGTATTTCCACAGTACGGCCATATGGAACCTTCCATTGTTTATGCAATAAAATCCAACGAAATAACTGAAGTCTTGAAATAAAATCCGGCAGCTCTGGTCAGTCTTGATAATGTGTTATAATGCAACAACTGAAACTATAAAACGTAACCAAGCTACACGGTTACTTAAAACACTGGTTGAGTCAGTATAAACACTCTGACCACCAGGAAAAGGCCATTCACAAATGAAATTCTATAGAGTGTACCTAACACTCTCTAAAAGTGAAAATAAAATCAACGGTAATAAAGTAAGAAGTACAGCCTAGCTACACGCTGACTCCTTACGGCAGGCCATGCACAAGACTGAATTATGGATCACGGAATCTTGCAGGCGGTACAACCAGTCTTCCGTGTCGTGTAACGTACTGGTTACTTGCGCTTGGCTGGGTGGCAGTATCATGACTAGCAGATGGTGGCAGCGGTTGACTGCAGCGTGGAATGTCGCTCGCCGGTGACGACTGCTTATCAGGTACTGGTGGTGCTGCATCAGCTATTGCCGTTGGTGGTGCTGCTGGTTGTGCATCTACTGCTGTTGAAGCAGTATGTGGTGTAGACTCTGGAGCACACTGCTTGATATGACGCCAGTTGCGTCTCAAGGTGCCCCCATCAGGAGTCTGGAGAATGTACGAGCGCGGAGCTGTACACTTATGCGTCACTATCGCTGGGTGCTTCCACCCCTTTTCCCCGTCCAATTTCACGAGAACGGGATCACCTGGGTTAAGGGTAGGGAGAGGACGAACACCGTGATGGCGATCAAAATTCTGCTTCTGCTTGCACTTAAACAGCATGTCACGTTCTGCGAACAGCTCCTTGTCAACAAGCTGAGGCAGAAGTGTCTTGGGAAGCACTGGCAGAGTTGTTCTTAGCTTTCGCCCGAAAGCCAGTTCTGCTGGACTTGCTCCCAACTCTGGAATCGGAGAAGAGCGGTACGCCAGCAACGCTCTGAAGACGTCGTTCTGTTTGAGGATGTCCTTGGCAGTACGCACAGCACGTTCTGCTGCACCGTTTCCTTGAGGAAAATGCGGACTTGATGTGACGTGTACAAAGTTCCAATCAACAGCAAATGACTGGAATTCGGCAGAAGAAAACTGTGTTCCGTTATCCGAAATAACAGTTTCCGGCACGCCATGATGTGCGAACATGTTCTTCATCTTTGCGATGACAGTCTTTGAGGTCATGTTGGGTAGGCATGCGATGTCGATGTAACGTGAGTAGTAGTCAAATGAAACCAAGAAGTGAGTGTATGTCCACAGCAATCCTCTGGAATGGACGTTCTGGAAGTGTAGAAGGCAAGAGCGGCTCTTTTCTCTGTGATGCTTGTTTTTCACTGCAGAAACGACATTTGCTGACTCTTTCTTTGATGTCTTTGCCTATGCCAGGCCACCACACACACTGGTGGGCCCTCTCTCGGCATTTATTGACTCCAAGGTGCCCATCATGGAGTTTCTCTAGAACTTCAGCCCTCATAGTCGGCGGAACGACAATTCTATCGCCTCTCACCAACAGTTCGTTCCACACGCTCAGTTCAGCTCGGAGTGGATACAAGTGTTGTGCGCCGAACATGACGTCTTGCTTGTATTCTGGCCATCCCGACTTTGTGTAGTCCATAGCAATAAGCATGCAGGGATCTTTCTTGCTCTCCTGCCTGATTCTCTCGAGGTAGGCGTCTGTGGCTGGCCAAGAGGCAGTGACGGCACCGACATGCTCGTTGAATGTTCTGATCACAACCGACAGTGACAGGTTTGCGCGAGAGAGCATCGGCGACATGCATATTCTTCCCTTGAGTGTACTCAGCTCGCACGTTGAACCTAGCTAGTCGAAGCAACATGCGTTGACAGCGTAGCGGTGTGTCTACGAGATCTTTCGTGTTAATCAAGGGCACGAGAGGCTTGTGGTCGGTCTCCAGAACAAAAGATGGCAGTCCAACAAGATAGCGGCTAAACCTCTCACAAGACCACACTCCGGCAAGGCACTCTTTTTCAATCTGAGCGTAATGCCTCTCTGTGGCTGTCAAAGTACGGGAACAGTAGGCGACTGGACGCCAGGAATGATCCTTCTGCTGCTGGAGCAGGACGCCCCCAAGGCCAAAACTGCTGGCATCGGAGCTGACGATCGTCGGTCTGGACGGATCGTAGAATGATAGTGTTGGAGCTGTTGTGATCATGTCCTTGATCTTCTTCACTGCGGAAATCTGTTGTGGACCCCACTGCCAAACACGGTCTTTCTCCAACAACTGAGAAAGTGGCTGCATGACTGTCGACAGGTTGTCAAGATGTCTGCCCAAGAAGTTTACCATGCCGATGAACCGACGGAGATCTGCAACGTCCTCGGGATCGGGCATGTCTGTGATTGCCTGGACTTTGCTAGGGTCAATACGTATGCCTTCACCACTAATCAGGTACCCGAGGAACTCCACTTCCTCTTTCTCGAACGTGCACTTGTCGCGGTTCAACTTGAAGCCTGCATCACGAAGCTTCTGCGTTGTTGTGCCGAGGTGTTTCTCGTGCTCAGCCTTGCTGGAACTGAAGACCAAGATATCGTCGAAGTAGCAGACTGTGTTCGCTTCATCACGAAGGACCTTCTCGACTGTCTTCTGAAATATCTCTGGCGCTGAAGTGATGCCGTGCGGAAGACGCTTGTACACATATCTCCCAAACGGAGAGATGAAGGTGGTGAGCTTGGACGACTCTTCGTCCAACGGCAACTGAAAAAAATCCAGACGTCGCGTCAAGCTTGCTAAAAATGCACGAGCCCTTCAACTTGTGAAGAATGTCCTCTAGAGTAGGAATCTGGTACCTTTCTCTTTTGACTGCTTTGTTCAGTTGCTTGTAGTCCGTACATATGCGAACAGTACCGTTCTTCTTCAAAACGGGCACCATGCCGGCACACCAGTCTGTGGCTTCAGAAATTGGTTCAATCACACCTGCAGACTCTAGTCTTTCTAGCTCTTTCTTCACTTTGTCCATAAGGGGAATAGCCACTCGCCTGGCTGTAGCGATTGAGTACGGCGTATGTCCTTCACACAATGTGATGTGAATGGGGTCACACTTCACAGGATGCTGGTCAAGGTCAGCATACAGCGGGTCAGGCTGTAGAGAGTCGAGACGCTGAATCAGGTTCAAACGAGCAGCTGCGTCCCTACTGAGTAGGTTTTCTGTGTCGGAGTCGACGACAAAACATCTGAAGGAGTGTGTATTGTCGCTGTGAATCACTGTCGCTTGAAACTCGCCTTTGTTTTGTATCACCCCGCCTGGACCTCGCAGAGTCGCAGACGATTTCTGGACAACTGGCTTCGGAGTCAGGTTATCATAGCATGTTTTGGTGATGACAGAAACATCGGCACCTGTGTCAATTTTAAATGTAGTCTGACGACCACAAAAGTTCAGCAAAACTCTCCAAGGAGGCTCAGGCTCTTTGTTCTGTGAAGAAGTCATACTGCCGAGATGAAACTCTTCTGGGCTGTCTTTCTGAGTGTCGGCAATGACTGTGTTGACCCCTTGTGACCTACACACTGCTGCATAGTGGTTAAGTTTATTGCATTTCCTGCAACGCTTGCCCTTGGCTGGACACTTGCCCGGATCATGGCGCTTTCCACAATTTCCACAACTGCTGGAAGTGTTCTGTGGCGGCCCTCTAGGAGGGTACCTTCCCCTTCCTCTACTGCCTTTCTGCCCTCTGTTTCTAAAAGAATGGGTGTAGCCACGCCCATTTTGCTGCACTGCATCCAGGTGCTTGCTTTGTTGCTCCACCATTTGCGACTTGATGAGTTCTTGGTGGCGCGCTGTATCAACAGCATTCTTGAGGGTCAAGGTTTCCTGTAACTGAAGTTTCTGAGAAACATCCTTATCAAGCAGGCCCAAAACAAGGCGGTCACGAATTGTCTCTTCTTCGTTAACACCAAACTCACAAGTGCTTGCTAGCTCATGAAGTGTGCGCAAAAACTGTTCAACAGTTTCACCCTGATGTTGGTGTCGACTGTAGAATTTAGCACGCTCGTGGATAATATTCCGCTTGGGAATGAAATGTGCATCAAACTTGGCTAAAACGGTTGCATAATCCTTCGACGGATCAGCTCCATCTTCTCGCGCATCAAAGACAAAAGATGCGAAAATCTTGTCAGCCTCCCGCCCCATAGCATAGATAAGGCAACTAACCTGCACTTCACCTGTCTTGCGAGTGAGTTCTGTTGCGATTCTGTACCTCTGAAAGCGTTCTTTCCACTCAGGCCATGTGGCCGGTTTCGAAAAGTCAAACGGATCGGGAGGGTTGAATTTCGCCATGTTGGTTCAACGATGCACTGAGTCTGATAGATGAACATCTGAAGACCTCTTCTGACACCATGCAGACGACCGATGGTTGGGACTGTTCATGCGACAAGCGGATTCCGAGCGCACACACGCCAAGGAAACAAGGCAGCCATTTTTCCAGCTTCATGACCAGCGAGTGATCTCCCCTTTATTACTCAAAACCGCAATGTCCCAAATAAATTGCACCTTGTGACTCAGTTGTAGATTGGACATTACGACACAGACCCGTGTACTTCATGCACCACGTGACTGTTCAGGGGCCGACAGGGGCCAGTCTTTGATTGGCTGAGACTTCATTTTATATCACACCCATGCACCACGTGACTGTTCAGGGACCGGCAGGGGCCAGTCTCTGATTGGCTGAGTGCTGTTGGAGGGCGTGCCGGGGTATCGGTAGACTCGCGTCATCCAGGCAGAGTGTCGTCAGAGGACAGTAAGTTTCTAGTCAGAATGACTGGAAGAAGTTTACTATTTTGGGTGATAACTACATATTGAGGTGTGTGTTTGGGTTTTTGGGGGGTTTTTTTGACAAAAGTTTACTGGACAGCAGTCATCCAAGCCGGATGTCGTGTGTGTGTGTGTGTGTGTGTGTGTGTGTGTGTGTGTGTGTGTGTGTGTGTGTGTGTGTGTGTGTTTTGCAAAAGTTTACTAGACAGCAGTCACCCAAGCCGTGTGTGTGTGTGTGTGTGTGTGTGTGTGTGTGTGTGTGTGTGTTGCAAAAGTTTACTAGATAGCAATCAATCAAGCCAGATGTCGTCGTCATTTGGGAGAGTAAATTTCTAGTCAGAATGACTGAAGCAGGTAACTATTTTGGGAGATAACGACAGCAGGTTGCTTATCTGGGTCACCTTCACGTCGACAGCGTGTCTTTTGCGAAGCTTAAAATAACACTGATGTAACTGCTACGTGATAAACCTCACGCGACTGGTCAGTACACTGTGTCGGAAGATACGGTATATAAGGGACAGGCCCGAGGCCCGAAGTTCTCTAAAGCGGCTCGACATCTGGACATCAGGCTGTCTGCTGCCCTGTAACGGTACGCGCGTACCTCAAACCGTATCCACTGATTATCAAGCTTGTCTGGGTCATCATGCCCGGGGCCAAACGCTGGCAGTTTACCCTCTACGATTACACCGCTGAGCATGAATTGACATTACGTGGTCTACAGTGCCGGTATCTCATCTGCAGCCCACAAACCAGTCCAGCAAGTTTAAAAGGGTACGTTCAGTTTTCAACACGAAAAACGAAAGTTCGCGTACACGCTCTCATTAGCGGTGACAGCGAGAACATCCGATTGGACGTGGAAGTGGCGCGCGGCAGTGCAGAGGACCACAAAAAACACTTGAAACACGGAGAGTATTTCGAAATCGGCACTGCGATCCGCCAGGGAGAGAGGACAGACATTCTCCGTCTGTACGATGACATGAAGGGCAATAAGGAGCCGGAGGAACTGATTCAACAGTACGGTAACACATACGTACAGAACAAACGAAAACTGGAGGAAATAATCGAACACCAGGTACAAACACAGCTAAAACGACGCCGCAAGGAGGAGTTTCACAACTGTACACTGAGGGACTGGCAACAGGAGGTTGTTGACAAACTGGAAAACCAGGATGACCGCAAGATTTTGTTTGTTGTGGACGAAATCGGAAACCAGGGCAAGTCATGGCTGGCCGATTACATCTGTACTTTCAAAAATGCTCTCTACACGAACAGCACCAAATATTCCGACGTTATGCACGCGTTCAAGAATGAAGAAATCGTCGTGTTTGATCTGTGTCGGCAACAGGTCAGTGCCATGAACTACGGAACGCTGGAAGCTTTCAAGAACGGGAGGGGCTTCAGCGGGAAATACGCCAGCATGAGTAAGATATATGACAAATGCAAGGTGGTAGTGTTTATGAACAGCGCGCCCGATGAGAGTAAACTGAGTGCGGACAGACTGGACATTTACAGACCGAGACAAGAAATGTCGAAACCAGATGTTGTCCCCAATCACCCACAAGGCGGGGATGTTACACCAGAAGAAGTAGGAAAATGTGAAATATGAACTAAAAACAAAGGTGTGCCGTGACACTTTTTGGAAGTAGGTTGTTTTTTTGTTTTTTTTGTCTCAGTCTTGGTTTTTGTTGTATTTTTTCACCGTCAATACTACTCTCGTGTATAACTACAGAAGCCTAAGAGCATAATGATATGCCTTGCTTTGAATACCTGCTATAATACTGACTGGTGAGTAAGCCATCATTATTTTCAGCCACAGAAAATGACAGTGTTAAAGTTTCTGTGCACATCACTTTCATGATGCGAGTGAAGTTTTTGCTATTTATTTTTCAAGTATGAGAAGGTTTTCACCACGGCGTTTTTGTCTGTGTGTGTGTGTTTTTTTGATTTGTTTTGTTTTTTTCAAATCCGCGAGAGAAGGTTCAGTTTATTTCTTTTAGTCTGAAAAGGTTGTTATCACGGTGGTTGTTTTCATTGTCTGTATTATTATTTTTATTACTACTACAACTACTACTAGTACTACTATTGATCTAATATCGTGGGTTTTTTTTTTTTTTTTTTTTTGCGTTTTGCATCAATAACCTGTCTTCATGGTGATAACACTTTTCTGAAACACGTTTTGTCCATTCACTCTGTTAACCTGGTATTAATTACATTGTTCAGTTTTCGGTTTGGTCTCTGATGCGTGATGTACGTCTCCGTGATAGGTCAGGTTAAAGGTTAAACGGATCTGGAGCTAAAGTCATGACATTTGATAGTTATAAACAGCGCGCAACTCGTTTTGTGACCTTGTCTGGGTGAAATTAAAATTGTGAAATTGTGACCTTGTCTGGGTGAAATTAAAAGTGTGATTGAAATTGATATGGTCAGCTCTCTCCCTCTCTCTCTCTCTCTCTGTTCAAGCACCATCTTTCAAAATTCATTAGCATCCTGTGCCACCAGAGTGAAAGCACACGTACGCACGCATATATATATATTCACACACACACACACTGCTTCAGAAGAACTTTATGACCATTGGCATTCTATTGTGCTATCTTGCGATAAATCACTAGACAGCGATCCTTTTAGAGTGGTGAAAATTGACATTGCACTCTACGTTAGTGTTTCTAAATGGTTAACGAAGAAAAGCGAATTTCGAGCGCTGCTGAAAACAACACTGTGCCACTAAACCTCAAACCGAGACAAAGCAGAACAATCAATGTGCACATACCTGCATGTGTCCAAAGTACCACAACATCAAGAAAACAGGGGAAAGGTTGGGGAAATATGCGTAAAAGCAGCGAACAAACGTTTTAAGAGGGAAACTTGCACGCCTGACATCGTGGGTGTAAACTACTTTTAAAGAATTTAAAACACGTTGGTCGAGTAATAGTGTTGAGCAAACGTAGGACGAATGATATCAGCACAAGATTAGCTGACCTTCACATGTCATGAAGTCTTGTGATTTGGATTTCCCGTCAAGATGGTTTTTCCAAGGCGTGTATAGCGTGCACTTCCGCAAGCAACAGTCGACGTTGTGTCTTTTCTGAGCACCACGAAAAGAGCGTCATGGAGATATGATTTTCTACGTAATATTATGTGTTGTTTACCCCGTCATGATAGTTTTCCCAAGGCAGCTAATGTGCATTCAAACATGCACGCTCGCTGATCAGTGATGATTAGCAGGTTGACGGTGTGACCTAGTTTCACCTGTATGGAGATGTACGACTGAACTGTGGTTACGAAACAAAAAGTAAGGTGACAGCTTTCTCAGAAAAGTTTGCACTCCTGTTTCTCAGTAACATGGACATGCTCAGTGTAGAGAGCCGTGCAAGCAACAGAGACCATCTTACAGCTACACACGGGTAGTGGAGCCGTGCAAGCAACAGAGACCATCTTACAGCTACACACGGGTAGTGGAGCCGTACAAGCAACAAACACTATCTTGCGGCAAGGGGTCGGGGGGAGGGGGGGGGGGTTGGTTACAATAATACAGACAGATAAATTACCAGTTTCAAATACTATAAAACACAAATCAACAGATACAGCAATACTGTCACACACGTGAATAAAAAAAATTGAATGAAAATACAGCAATGACTGGCGCAGTGTTCTTGTGTATGTAGTCTGTTGGATTTGAAGGTGATCGATTCTTGGTTATCCCTGTGATCAGTTCGGGCCACCCTTCTTTCTTGAAAGTTCCGAAGGGTTTGCCTCGAGAACAACTAGAGGGTCTCTTTGGTCCGCTTGTTCCCCGGCACGTGCTCCTCGTCAGTGTCCTCATGGTGACAGATGAGTTCGGGAAGTCGAGACAGGACACGGACCGGCCTCTCATACACAGTCAACCAGCACCAACAGTCATGCAAAACACAACACCATGGAGGAATAATATGTATAAAAGTTTATTTACAACAAAGTACTAACATGCAGATGCCACAACACTGTAACTCTCTTAAACAAACAATATCTAGCGAATAAAACATCTTCACGTACGAGAATCTGAAGAAAACGGATGGAGCATGGTGCCTGCTTTGAGCAATACGTCTCCAAACTATGAACAATGGATAATGATAAGTGGAAAAAGAATGTGAGACGCATAATGTCTTGATAAATGTTTTCCTTATTCAAAAAAAGTAAGCCAGTTTCTCTTTTTCGATTTCCTTTTTTTTTTCAACAGAAAACTTCAATGAAATGATCCGTTCAGTGGTAGGAAAATAATATAAATCAACACACACACACACACACACACACACACACACACACACACACACACACCAATCAGTTTCCTCAACAGATTCCACATGACCAAATCATCCATAACAAATCACACAGACCAAGTTTATGGTACATTGTATTTCATCAGTCAAGTGCCCGGCTTCTACAGTCCTCTAGTCCAGCTTGATAGAGGCAGTCCCACTGTAACTGTGTGATCGTTCTGAACGCACGCCGCACTTCTCTGCTGGAAGGGACGCTGTCTTTGGCATTTGACTGCCGTATCCAGCAAAATTCGCTGGACGGCCTGACTTCAGACTAGAGAAGCACACAACCACCAATCAGTTGTTGAGAGGAACGCTCGCATCTCTGGAATTTCACCGGTGAATTTCAACATAATTATTTGAACACATGAAAACTGGGGAAAGCGCCGTCCTTTCTGAACCTTGCCGGCGACACGACCTTTACCATCAGTTTGTTTTGCGTAGAAAAACATCTGCGTAGCCACGAAGTGGAAAAGGACGTTAAACTTTTAAGCGCTCACTCACTCAGTCACTCTGCGTAGACACTGTACAGTCTCCCTCGCCCCAGTGGTTCGTCACATCAAACACATCATGGGCAGCGCCAGAATTGTACAGTTACACACACTTCCTGAAGGGAAACCGATTTTATATATGGTTTCACCATTAGCGTTCTCGGCAACTTTGTCTCCGCAATAAAAATGACTGAGGCGGCGACTAGTCTTGTCTGCTTGTGCTGTGGACGTAGGATCGTCTCTGGGTGGTAAGGATGCGAAAAACACACGTCGGCCGCAAGGCGTCGACCATGATTTCGGACGCCCACTGTTCAAGAGACCAAGGCGCACAATTTCACTTTAGCTCCCGTGCACGCTCAAACAGACGACAAGTCGATTGCTTTGCATGTCAGTTTCAGTGCCCAGAGTTGACGCACAGGTCTGGGGCGGAGGGGACGCTGACCAGCTGAAACATTTGGAGTTGACGCCGAACACGCTGGATGACTGTTTCACGCTGTATATCACGGGGCTGTAGGAATATTTGCATTTCAACACAGATTTCTTAAAAGCGGATGAATCTCAACATTTGAAACAAACACATGTCATCCTTTAGCTTCCGGTCCGTTTCCCTGGCGCTTGAGAACAAGCTGTTCGTTGCTAAGTTACGGTCCTTGTCCTCTAGGCAATCTCTGCCCTTCATCGGCTTCTTCTTCACCATTAACATTTATATCGTCATCAGACACATCGCTGGGATCACCTTGTCGGACAGTAACACCCATTTCCTCAAAGGAAATGCACTGTTCCTCTCCTTCTTCAGGTGTCGCCATGGCGTAATACAAACAGTGCGGAGTGTGTAGCTTTACCTGGCACTTCACGTCCGCACCGCAAGAATGACTGGGAGGGAGCGAGCCTCTGTTTTATACCAAGCCTCTGCAAGGTTTGATCCACATTATTCGTCCACATGACCGATGCTGACGAATCCCCGACGACATGCAAATGAGTGAAATTAAATTTAAAACATTACGTAATCATGTAAACCTCTGATTGGGTAAGTTTTGTCGCATTGCGGCAGTTAACTCTTAACAGCCCATACACAAATCGCAATTTTATTTGGGTAAAGATTTGTTTAGATTGACTGGTAATCTGATGGGAAAGGGCGCGCAGTCTCCTCTTCCATCCATTCATCCTCCTCATCAACTTTCACAAATTTTCTCTGACTTTTTCAGCGTTAAAATATCTTCGCTTCGACACGCCCTTGACTCACAGACGTCATCCACCGCGCAGCCTGTGTTTCAGGATCGCACGTTTTCGGGCACGCCGCTTAAACATTTCAGCGTCGTTTCAGAGGACTTTGTCCGCAAGACCATGCTTAGTATGTCCCCGAAAACGTGTGATCTTGACTGCATTCCGACAACGTTGTTTTTTGAATGCATTGACGATGTACTGCCTTCTCTTACTGATCTCCTGAATGATATTTTGTCTTCTGGCCGTGTGCCGAAATGTTTCAAACAAGCTATAGTCAAGCCCCTACTCAAAAAACCGTCTTTGGATCCGAACGTTCTGAAAAATTTCCGGCCCGTTTCGAACCTTCCGTTCATGTCAAAATTACTCGAGAAAATAGTCCTTTCCCAGCTGCTTTCACATTTGGATCAGAACAATCTATGGCAGGTTTTTCAATCCGCATATCGACCCCACCACAGTACAGAGACTGCTCTGCTTCGTGTCTTTGATGACTTGTTGACGGCTGGCGACTCGGACCAGATCTCCATTCTGACGCTCCTGGATCTAAGTGCCGCTTTCGACACGATAGACCATGATGTCCTTTTGGGTCGTTTGGAGCGTGTATTTGGTATCCGTGGTGTTGCTCTTTGCTTATTTGAGTCGTACATCCGAGGCAGGGAGCAGGTGGTCTCTGTACTGGGACACGAATCAAAATCAACTCCTCTGCTGTACGGTGTTCCCCAGGGCTCTGTGCTAGGCCCTATTCTGTTTTTGTTGTATACGCAGCCCCTCTCTGATATTATGAGTACTTTCCAGATTTCCCACCACATGTTTGCTGACGACACCGAGCTGTACGGTTCTTCTGCACGCGCTGAAGTTGACTCTCTCCTGTCCAAAATGCAGTCATGTACACTTGCTGTTAAGGAGTGGACTCTCCATAACAAACTGCAATTGAACAAGGATAAGACGGAGGCTCTTTTGGTTTGTTCAAAATGTTCAGATCTGCCCTCTTCTTTTAAGATTGGACAGACTGACATTCATTTTTCTCAATCTGCAAGGAATTTAGGGGTCATTTTTGACAGCACTCTGTCGATGAGAGAACAGGTGAATAAGGTCTGTCAGTGTTGCTACTTTGAGCTTCGGCGCATTTCGTCCATTAGGAAGTACCTGACCACTGACTCTACAAAGACCTTAGTGACTTCACTCGTTCTCTCTCGCCTAGATTATTGTAACTCGCTCCTTGCCGGTCTTCCTCAAAATCAGTTAGACAAAATTCAAAAAGTAATGAACTGTGCCGCCCGTCTTATCTTCAAAACACCAAAGCGCCAACATGTCTCTCCTCTCCTATCTGATCTGCACTGGCTGTCCATCCAAAACAGAATTCATTATAAACTTGCCACTCTCTGCTACAACATTATCTCAGGTTCTGCTCCCCCCTATCTGTCCGCTCTCATTCAACTCTACACACCATCCCGCAACCTCCGTTCTTCCTCTGACACCCGTCTTCTCCGTATTCCCATCCGCCGGAAAAAGTTTCAGGGCCAGCGTGCGTTTTCATACATTGGTCCTGTAGTTTGGAACGGCCTCCCCTCTCACATCCGCCATGCCCAGTCGTTAGCAGTCTTTAAATCTCAACTTAAAACACATCTTTTCTCCATGCAGTAGAACCCCCCCCCCCCCTCCATCTCTGCATGCCACCTGCAAAAAAAAAAAAAAAAAAAAAAAAAAATCAGTGTGTGTGTGTGTGTGTGTGTGTGTGTGTGTGTTGTGTGTGTGTTGTGTGTTGTAAGTTATATACGCTGTTTTTATGTTATGTTTATGTACGCGCCCTGAGCTCTTGCGAGATGGGGCGCCACAAATACCCCTTATTATTATTATTATTATTATTTATTATATCATAAAACCACTACAAGCCACTTGAAGCTACTATTACGCAATTTTAGCAAACAGCCTGAGAAAAATTTAAGGGCTGTTGGCAGTGATTGATAGTCGCACTTTCTTCGGTCCTGCGGCAGTGTGGCTGGGTGTTGGTCGAATCCCGGCTGGGGCCAAATATTTGTGCTGGCTTTTTCATCGTTGCCCCGTCTTTGATATCACCCGTATGTGGTGGAAAAGGACGTTAAACTCCTAAACACCCACCCACCCCCCCACCCGTGGCTGGGTTTGGCCCCGGCATGCCGCCCACCTGAAGCTCCGTCACCCCTTAAGCGGATACCCGACCCGCCGGCGCCCGAGGCCCCGGCATGCCGCCCACCCGAAGCTCCGTCACGTTTTAAGCGGAAACCCGACCCGCCGGCGTCCGAGGCCCAGGCATGCCGCCGACCCAAAGCTCCGTCACCCCTTAAGCGGAAACCCGACCCGCCGGCGTCCGAGGCCTCTGCATGCCGCCGACCTTAAGCTCCGTCACCTCTTAAGAGGAAACCAGACCCGCTGTCGTCCGAGGCCTCAGCATGCCGCCTACCCGAAGCTCCGTCACTCCTTAACCGGAAACCCTACCCGCCGCCGTCCGAGGCCCCGGCATGCCGCCCACCCGAAGCTCCGTCACCCCTTAAGCGGAAACCAGACCCGCCGGCGTCCGAGGCCCCAGCATGCCGCCGATCCGAAGCTCCGTCACCCTTTAAGCGGAAATCCGACCCGCCGGCGTCCGAGGCCCCGGCTTGCCGTCGACCCGTCACCTCTTGAAACCCGACCCGTCGGCGTCCGAGGCCTCGGAATGCCGCCGACCCGAAGCACCGTCACCTCTTAACCGGAAACCCGACCCGCCGGCGTCCGATGCCTCGGCATGCCGCCGACCCGAAGCTCCGTCACCCCTTAAGCGAAAACCCGACCCGCCGGCGTCCGAGGCCTCGGCATGCCGCCCACCCGAAGCTCCGTCACCCCTTAACCGGAAACCCGACCCGCCGGCGTCCGAGGCCCCGGCATGCCGCCCACCTGAAGCTCCGTCACCCCTTAAGCGGATACCCGACACGCCGGCGCCCGAGGCCCCGGCATGCCGCCCACCCGAAGCTCCGTCACCCCTTTAGCGGAAACCCGACCCGCCGGCGTCCGAGGCCCAGGCATGCCGCCGACCGGAAGCTCCGTCATCCCTTAAGCGGAAACCCGATCCGCGGGCGTCCGAGGCCTCTGCATGCCGCCGACCTTAAGCTCCGTCACCTCTTAAGAGGAAACCAGACCCGCTGTCGTCCGAGGCCTCAGCATGCCGCCTACCCGAAGCTCCGTCACTCCTTAACCGGAAACCCTACCCGCCGGCGTCCGTCACCTCGGAATGCCGCCGACCCAAAGCTCCGTCACCCCTTAAGCGGAAACACGACCCGCCGGCGTCCGAGGCCCCGGCATGCCGCCGACCCGAAGCTCCGTCACCCCTTAAGCGGAAAACCGACCCGCCGGCGTCCGAGGCGCCGGCATGCCGCCCACCCGAAGCTCCGTCACCCCTTAAGCGGAAACCCGACCCGCCGGCGTCCGAGGCCTCAGCATGCCGCCGATCCGAAGCTCCGTCACCCTATAAGCGGAAACCCGACCCGCCCGCGTTCGACGCCCCGGCATGCCGCCGACCCGTCACCTCTTGAAACCAGACCCGCTGTCGTCCGAGGCCTCGGCATGCCGCCGACCCGAAGCTCCGTCACCTCTTAACCGGAAACCCGACCCGCCAACGTCCGAGGCCTCGGACCCGAAGCTCCGTCCCTCTTAAGAGGAAACTCGACCCGCCGGTGTCCGAGGCCTCGGAATGCAGCCCACCCAAAGCTCCGTCACCCCTTAAGCGAAAACCCGACCCGCTGGCGTCCGAGGCCCCGGCATGCCGCCGACCCGAAGCTCTGTCACCTCTTAAGCGGATACCCGACCCGCCGGCGTCCGAGGCCCGGCATGCCGCCGACCCGAAGCTCCGTCACCCCTTAAGCGGAAACTCGACCCGCCGGCGTCCGAGGCCTCTGCATGCCGTTGACCCGAAGCTCCGTCGCCTCTTAACCGGAAACCCGACCCGCCGGCGCCCGCGGCCTCTGTTTGCCGCCGACCCGAAGCTCTGTCACCCCTTAAGCGGAAACACGACCCTTAAGAGGAAACCCGATCCGCCGACGTCCGAGGCCTCGGACACCGGCGTCCGAGGCCTCGGCATGCCGCCCACCCGAAGCTCCGTCACGTCTTAAGAGGAAACCCGACCCGCTGGAGTCCGAGGCCTCGGAATGCCGCCGACCCGAAGCTCCGTCACCCCTTAAGCGGAAACACGACCCGCCGGCGTCCGACTCCCCGGCATGCCGCCCACCCGAAGCTCCGTCACCCCTTAACCGGAAACCCGACCCGCCGGCGTCCGAGGCCCCGGCATGCCGCCCACCCGAAGCTCCGTCACCCCTTAAGCGGAAACCCGACCCGCATGCCGCCGACCCGAAGCTCTGTCACCCCTTAAGCGGATACCCGACCCGCCGGCGTTCAATGCCCCGGCATGCCGCCGACCCGAAGCTCCGTCACCCCTTAAGCGGAAACCCGACCCGCCGGCGTCCGAGGCCCCGGCATGCCGCCGACCGGAAGCTCCGTCACCCCTTAAACGGAAACCCGACCCGCCGGCGTCCGAGGCTTCGGCATGCCGCCGACCCGAAGCTCCGTCACCCTTTAAGCGGAAACCCGACCCGCCGGCGTTCGACGCCCCGGCATGCCGCCGGCCCGTCACCTCTTGAAACCAGACCCGCTGTCGTCCGAGGCCTCGGCATGCCGCCGACCCGAAGCTCCGTCACCTCTTAACCGGAAACCCGACCCGCCGGCGTCCGATGCCTCGGCATGCCGCCCACCCGAAACTCCGTCACCCCTTAAGCAGAAACCCGACCCGCCGGCGTCCGAGGCCCCGACTGCAATCCCGAGCAATACGCAAGGCTCGCAGCATGTACCCCGGTCTTAAGTTGGCTTGGGAACAATTCTACCCACAAACTAACTGACACAGTGACGCCAACATTTGGAGCACTTTCCTCGCCTCGAATAAGTATTTTGAGCAACATCAGATTTGATTTGAAGCATTCTCAGATGTCAGCAGCTCTGTGCCTCCATTTTCTACGTGTCCTGTACAAATGTTGAAATGCGTGTACTTACCGGTCAGTAGTGGTACAACTCGCGCCATGTCTGACATCGCTCAGTCGTCTACACTGAAGTACCTCGGGGTCACATAATGAGCCGGGTTGAGCAACAGTAGCATGGACGGACCCTGACAGGAAGTGGGGGCGGTTTTGTCGCGGTTTCTGGACACTGTGTGAACTCTGCAACTGTGACAGAGTTGACTGTGCTTGCACGGTCGACTCTGTAAATTTTTTTCACACTTCGGAAACGGCTTTTTGTTGGGAGCTTAGATGTTCAACTGCAAAGACACAGTTGATACTGAAGTGCACTTTGTCCGAGTCCCACCCTATCCTTCACCAGCAAGCTCACCTGGGCAAAAGGCGCCACTTGCATTGGGTTGGGCCTCACACCATCTCTTCCGTCTACACCTCCCTCGGTCCCATAGATCGAGGCAACACCAGCGAGGATATCAACAGCTTTGCACATTTCCATTCTATGAGCGACGTACACCCACCGTCAAGCAACCACTGAGTCGAACTCTCCTATGACGTTAGTCTTCCCGTACTGACCACAGGATCCTGTCCCCGGCGCCTTCTAAGCCGTGGCATCTTGATCCTCTGTCTCATCTTGATCCTCTGGACCACTTAAAGTGACCCCGAGTTGATCGAGAGACACATACAACAACTCCTCTTCCGGCTCCTCTAATATCGGAGATTCCGGCACAGCCATGTCTAAATCCCTCAAATGCAGGGGCATGGTGCTGAGACTTCATTTTATATCAGACCCGTGCACCTCATGCACCACGTGACCGTTCAGGGGCCGGCAGGGGCCAGTCTCTGATTGGCTGAGACTTCATTTTTTATCAGACCCGTGCACTTCATGACTGAGTGTTGTTGGAGGGCGTGCCGGGGTATCGGTGGACTCGCGCGCGCACTCACAGTGTTTGATGCTCGCAGAGTGGTTTACCTTCTAGTTAAATGATGAGCGTCTAGTCAAAATAATTATTATGAGTACCCAGAATATTGACAAGATAGGCGTCATCCAGGCAGAGTGCCGTCAGGGGACAGTAAGTTTCTAGTTGGAATGACTGGAAGCAGGTTACTATTTCTGGTGATAATGAGTGACAGATTGAGGAGTCTGGTTTTTGTTTGTTTGTTGTTGTTGTTGTTTTTCTGTTCTGGGGACAGTAAGTTTCTAGTCAGAATGACTGGAAGAAGGTTACTATTTTGGGTGATAACAACATATTGAGGTGTTTGTTTGGGTTTTTTGGGGGGTTTTGGCAAAAGTTTATTGGACAGCAGTCATTCAAGCCGGATGTCGTGTGTGTGTGTGTGTGTGTGTGTGTGTGTGTGTGTGTGTTGCAAAAGTTTACTAGATAGCAATCAATCAAGCCAGATGTCGTCGTCATTTGGGAGAGTAAATTTCTAGTCAGAATGACTGAAGCAGGTAACTATTTTGGGAGATAACGACAGCAGGTTGCTTATCTGGGTCACCTTCACGTCGACAGCGTGTCTTTTGCGAAGCTTAAAATAACACTGATGTAACTGCTACGTGATAAACCTCACGCGACTGGTCAGTACACTGTGTCGGAAGATACGGTATATAAGGGACAGGCCCGAGGCCCGAAGTTCTCTAAAGCGGCTCGACATCTAGACATCAGGCGACAGCCCTGTAACGGTACGCGCGTACCTCAAACCGTATCCACTGATTATCAAGCTTGTCTGGGTCATCATGCCCGGGGCCAAACGCTGGCAGTTTACCCTCTACGATTACACCGCTGAGCATGAATTGACAATACGTGGTCTAGAGTGCCGGTATCTCATCTGCAGCCCACAAACCAGTCCGGCAAGTTTAAAAGGGTACGTTCAGTTTTCAACACGAAAAACGAAAGTTCGCGTACACGCTCTCATTAGCGGTGACAGCGAGAACATCCGATTGGACGTGGAAGTGGCGCGCGGCAGTGCAGAGGACCACAAAAAACACTTGAAACACGGAGAGTATTTCGAAATCGGCACTGCGATCCGCCAGGGAGAGAGGACAGACATTCTCCGTCTGTACGATGACATGAAGGGCAATAAGGAGCCGGAGGAACTGATTCAACAGTACGGTAACACATACGTACAGAACAAACGAAAACTGGAGGAAATAATCGAACACCAGGTACAAACACAGCTAAAACGACGCCGCAAGGAGGAGTTTCACAACTGTACACTGAGGGACTGGCAACAGGAGGTTGTTGACAAACTGGAAAACCAGGATGACCGCAAGATTTTGTTTGTTGTGGACGAAATCGGAAACCAGGGCAAGTCATGGCTGGCCGATTACATCTGTACTTTCAAAAATGCTCTCTACACGAACAGCACCAAATATTCCGACGTTATTCACGCGTTCAAGAATGAAGAAATCGTCGTGTTTGATCTGTGTCGGCAACAGGTCAGTGCCATGAACTACGGAACGCTGGAAGCTTTCAAGAACGGGAGGGGCTTCAGCGGGAAATACGCCAGCATGAGTAAGATATATGACAAATGCAAGGTGGTAGTGTTTATGAACAGCGCGCCGGATGAGCGTAAACTGAGTGCGGACAGACTGGACATTTACAGACCGAGACAAGAAATGTCGAAACCAGATGTTGTCCCCAATCACCCACAAGGCGGGGATGTTACACCAGAAGAAGTAGGAAAATGTGAAATATGAACTAAAAACAAAGGTGTGCCGTGACACTTTTTGGAAGTAGGTTTTTGTTGTTGTTGTTGTTGTTGTTGTGTGGTTTTTTTTTTTTTTTGGTCTCAGTCTTGATTTTTGTTGTATTTTTTCACCGTCAATACTGCTCTCGTGTATAACTACAGAAGCCTAAGAGCATAATGATATGCCTTGCTTTGAATACCTGCTATAATACTGACTGGTGAGTAAGCCATCATTATTTTCAGCCACAGAAAATGACAGTGTTAAAGTTTCTGTGCACATCACTTTCATGATGCGAGTGAAGTTTTTTGCTATTTATTTTTCAAGTATGAGAAGGTTTTCACCACGGCGTTTTTGTCTTTGTGTGTGTGTGTGTGTGTGTGTGTGTGTGTGTGTGTGTGTGTGTGTGTGTGTGTGTGTTTCAAATCCGCGAGAGAAGGTTCAGTTTATTTCTTTTAGTCTGAAAAGGTTGTTATCACGGTGGTTGTTTTCATTGTCTGTATTATTATTTTTATTACTACTACAACTACTACTAGTACTACTATTGATCTAATATCGGGTTTTTTTTTTTTTTTTTTTTTTTTTTTTTTTGCGTTTTGCATCAATAACCTGTCTTCATGGTGATAACACTTTTCTGAAACACGTTTTGTCCATTCACTCTGTTAACCTGGTATTAATTACATTGTTCAGTTTTCGGTTTGGTCTCTGATGCGTGATGTACGTCTCCATGATAGGTCGGGTTAAAGGTTAAACGGATCTGGAGCTAAAGTCATGACATTTGATAGTTATAAACAGCGCGCAACTCGTTTTGTGACCTTGTCTGGGTGAAATTAAAATTGTGAAATTGTGACCTTGTCTGGGTGAAATTAAAAGTGTGATTGAAATTGATATGGTCAGCTCTCTCCCTCTCTCTCTCTGTGTGTTCAAGCACCATCTTTCAAAATTCATTAGCATCCTGTGCCACCAGAGTGAAAGCACACGTACGCACGCATATATATATATTCACACACACACACACACACACACATACACACACACACACACACACACACACTGCTTCAGAAGAACTTTATGACCATTGGCATTCTATTGTGCTATCTTGCGATAAATCACTAGACAGCGATCCTTTTAGAGTGGTGAAAATTGACATTGCACTCTACGTTAGTGTTTCTAAATGGTTAACGAAGAAAAGCGAATTTCGAGCGCTGCTGAAAACAACACTGTGCCACTAAACCTCAAACCGAGACAAAGCAGAACAATCAATGTGCACATACCTGCATGTGTCCAAAGTACCACAACATCAAGAAAACAGGGGAAAGGTTGGGGAAATATGCGTAAAAACAGCGAACAAGCGTTTTAAGAGGGAAACTTGCACGCCTGACATCGTGGGTGTAAACTACTTTTAAAGAAACGGAAACGGTAATGACTGCGAAATGGTTACAAGTTAAGCAAATAAAAGCGACACAAAAGGGACAGAAACCACTTAACTTTGACATAGGACGGCACAGGTCGACGTTTCGGCTTACGCCTTCTTCAGGACATAAACAAATGGGACATAACTTCAACAAACAAACAAAAGGTAACTCTGCGGACGTACTGACATACACGGCGCGGGAAAAAAAAAAAAAAAAAAACGGTGGGCGAGAAAAGGACCAGAAAAAATAGTAAAAATATCACAACACCCATCCTTTGGTGACACAGGACCATGGATTGTGTGTGAAAAAAGTTCAGAGGGTTATGTTACGGCTTTTCGTTCAAACATAACCCTCTGAACTTTTTTCACACACAATCCATGGTCCTGTGTCACCAAAGGATGGGTGTTGTGATTGCTAATTTTCACTATTCTTTTTTGTTCTTTTCTGCCCAACATTTTTTTTTTCACACACAGTCCATGGTCTTTTGTCACCAAAGGATGGGTGTTGTGATATTTTTACTATTTTTTCTGGTCCTTTTCTCGCCCACCGTTTTTTTTTTTCCCCCGCGCCGTGTATGTCAGTACGTCCGCAGAGTTACCTTTTGCTTGTTTGTTGAAGTTATGTCCCATTTGTTTATGTCCTGAAGAAGGCGTAAGCCAAAACGTCGACCTGTGCCGTCCTTTGTCAAAGTTAAGTGGTTTCTGTCCCTTTTGTGTCGCTTTTAATTACTTTTAAAGAATTTAAAACACGTTGGTCGAGTAATAGTGTCGAGTAAACGTAGGACGAATGATATCAGCATAAGATATAGCTGACCTTCACATGTCATGAAGTCTTGTGATTTGGATTTCCCGTCAAGATGGTTTTTCCAAGGCGTGTGTAGCGTGCACTTCCGCAAGCAATAGTCGACGTTGTGTCTTTTCTTAGCACCACGAAAAGAGCGTCATGGAGATATGCATTTTCTACGTAATATTATGTGTTGTTTACCCCGTCATGATAGTTTTCCCAAGGCAGCTAATGTGCATTCAAACATGCACGCTCGCTGATCAGTGATGATTAGCAGGTTGACGGTGTGACCTAGTTTCACCTGTATGGAGATGTACGACTGAACTGTGGTTTCGAAACAAAAAGTAAGGTGACAGCTTTCTAAGAAAAGTTTCCACTCCTGTTTCTCAGTAACATGGACATGCTCAGTGTAGAGAGCCGTGCAAGCAACAGAGACCATCTTACAGCTACACACGGGTAGTGGAGCCGTGCAAGCAACAGAGACCATCTTACAGCTACACACGGGTAGTGGAGCCGTGCAAGCAACAGAGACCATCTTACAGCTACACACGGGTAGTGGAGCCGTGCAAGCAACAGAGACCATCTTACAGCTACACACGGGTAGTGGAGCCGTACAAGCAACAAACACTATCTTGCGGCAAGGGGTCGGGGGGGGGGGTTGGTTACAATAATACAGACAGATAAATTACCAGTTTCAAATACTATAAAACACAAATCAACAGATACAGCAATACTGTCACACACGTGAATAAAAAAAATTGAATGAAAATACAGCAATGACTGGATTTTAAGGTGATCGATTCTTGGTTATCCCTGTGATCAGTTCGGGCCACCCTTCTTTCTTGAAAGTTCCGAAGGGTTTGCCTCGAGAACAACTAGACGGTCTCTTTGGTCCGCCATCCTTTAGCTTCCGGTCCGTTTCCCTGGCGCTTGAGAACAAGCTGTTCGTTGCTAAGTTACGGTCCTTGTCCTCTAGGCAATCTCTGCCCTTCATTGGCTTCTTCTTCACCATTAACATTTACGTCATCGTTGGGATCACCTTGTCGGACAGTAACACCCATTTCCTCAAAGGAAATGCACTGTTCCTCTTCTTCTTCAGGTGTCGCCATGGCGTAATACAAACAGTGCGGTGTGTGTAGCTTTACCTGGCACTTCACGTCCGCACCGCAAGAATGACTGGGAGGGAGCGAGCCTCTGTTTTATACCAAGCCTCTGCAAGGTTTGATCCACGTGATTCGTCCACATGACCGATGCTGACGAATCCCCGACGACATGCAAATGAGTGAAATTAAATTTAAAACATTACGTAATCATTTAAACCTGTGATTGGGTAAGTTTTGTCGCATTGCGGCAGTTAACTCTTAACAGCCCATACACAAATCGCAATTTTATTTGAAATCATAAAACCACTACAAGCCACTTGAAGCTACTATTACGCAATTTTAGTAAACAGCCTGAGAAAAATTTAAGGGCTGTTGGCAGTGATTGATAGTCGCACTTTCTTCGGTCCTGCGGCAGTGTGGCTGGGTCTTGGTCGAATCCCGGCTGGGGCTAAATATTTGTGCTGGCTTTTTCATCGTTGCCCCGTCTTTGATATCACCCGTATGTGGTGGAAAAGGACGTTAAACTCCCAAACACCCACCCACCCCACCCGTCGCTGGGTTTTGGGCTGATGATCTTCACAGTGAAGGTCAGGGGTCCTGGCAGACTAAGAAGCTGGTCAGACGTGGCGACTTTCCACGCTTACCAGCGGTAAAATGCACTCTCATCCAATTAGAGACTGGTCAGACTCGGCGAGTTTGCACACTTTGAGGCTGGTCAGACGTGGCGATTTTTCTCGCCAATCAGTTGTAAAATGCACTTTTTCCTCGTCAAGGCCAGTTAATCGCCGCTGACCGCGCGCCATCGCGCTGTGTATTGTCCAGCGCCACTCCCGGCAGCACAGTCCACTCACTGCACGTTCCTGGCGTGTTAAGAGAAAAGCCGATCAGCGAGTGTACGGGGTCTCCCTCCGCATGCCGCCTCCTTAAACCTCTGTCACGTGGCGATTTTGCACGCCTACCAGCGGTAAAATACATAGTTAAATCCGCGTGCAAGGGGTATTGGCCAGGGACGCCTGTGGACAGAACACGGTCCTTGTTTTTCCTCGCCACACCAGCCAGTCGCCGCTGACAGCTCTTTGTGTATTGCCAAACGCCAGGCCGGCAGCGCAGTCCGCCCAGTGCACGCTGGTATCGTGTGAACAGAATATCAGCTCGGCGAGAGTGCGAGCTCGCTGGAGGCACTCAGCACGTGACGACTTTGCACGCCTATAAAATGCACTCCCGGCCAATTAAATCCGCTTGTAAAGGGCGCCGTCTCCACGCCTGTGGATAGAACACGGTCCTAGTTTTTCCTTGCCACGTAAGTCGCCGCCCGTGCGCCGTGTGTATTGTCCAGCGCCAGGCCAACAGCGCAGTCAGCCCAGTGCACGCTGATATTGTGTGAATAGAAAATCCACTCGGCCAGCGTGCGAGCTCGCTGCAGACACTCTGCGTGTGAAAAGACCTTAATTACCACCGGTAAAATGCACTCTTATCCTGTTAAATCCGCTCTTGGCACAGCGGAGCAGCTGGTAGCCAACGTTTCCTGTAACATGCGAACGCTAGCCCCGCGAAATACACAAGCAGATGTCTCACAGGTTGGTAGCGTGTGTCCCAGGCTTTAAATCCGTTCTCAGCGGAGTGGTTGAGACGTCGCCGTCGGCTCGCTAGTGAATCGTCGCTGACCCTTCGCTTTCACTCTTTGTGTATTGGCCAGCGCCAGGCCGGCGGAGCAGCTGGTAGCTGAAGTGTGATACTTTAAACTTACGTATGTCACTCGCGGCAAGTCTGCAGGCCTACCGGCGGTAAAATGCACTCCCAGTCAATTGAATCCGCTCGTAGCGGGCACTCCCCGAGGACGCCGTCGCCACGCCTGTGGATATTTTGTGTCCAGCGCCAGGCCGGCAGCGCAGTCCGCCCAGTTCACGCTGGTATCGTGTGAACAGAAAATCCACTCGGCAAGCGTGCGAGCTCGCTTCAGGCACTCTCCGTGTGAAAAGGCCTTAACGTGTGACTGCTATCCCCGAGCAATACGCAAAGCTCGCAGCTTAAGTTGGCCGGCTTGGGAACAATTCTACCCACAAACTTACTGACACAGTGACGCCAACATTTGGAGCACCTCCCTTGCCTCGAATAAGTATTTTGAGCAACATCAGGTTTGATTTGAAGCATTCTCAGAAAATGTCAGCAGCTCTGTGCCTTCACATTCTACGTGTCACGTACATCGGATATTCAAAGCAATTCTTTTGCTCTACTCCAAAGACACAGACGGGCTTGCTTGCCATTCTGAAGGTCTTCTCTCTCCCTTTGCGTTTCTGTGTACGATGAAGTTGCCAGTAACTCTACTCCGTCCTCCCTTGCCAAGCTAGGAAGGGGGAAGTCACATGGGTTGGGCCTCTAAGGGACTTCCTCGCTACGTCCCATAAGGGCAACACTAGCCTTCACAGACGATGTCAGCGGCTCCCATTCCAAATTGGACGCACATCCACTATGTCAAGCAACCACTGCGCTCAACTCAAAAGACATTTCACATAGTCTATACTGAAGAACGCGTTTGCCACCCTTCACCCTGTGTCATAATGCATGGTGCTGAAGCTAGCAGTGCTAGCAGCTGCGTGTAGTAGCTCCGTTTGCACATTGGGAAGAGGAACCAGTGACATGGGTTGTATCCCGGGTTGTGCCCGGCCCTGAGGGGCCGGTATCGTCTCCACCGGGCCAGAGAAATTTGCGATTATCCGCGTTCTACACTGAGCATCACCGCAATTGTCTTGTGCGAAAGTTTTAAGTTGTATCTTTACTAAATGTGCTAACTTGAACTTGAAACTTCAGTATTATATATCACACCTCAACCAGGGGTCGAAAGCACGCTTCTCCATGACAGTAAAGACTTTGGAATCAGAAATATGTTTCCAAGATCTTCGCGTTCCGAGTCTATTATGCAGAGTACAGCCACTGTGTTAAGCAATCGCTGCGCTTCTAGCTTCGGAGACATTTAACACTGTTAATACGAATAGAAACGACAGTGACAACACAGAAGTGTAGAAGGTGGATTAGTTCTGTATAATCGTTCTCGGATCGCTTCCCCCGAGGGATGTGCGGTGCAGCGACACTCCTTTAACTCTGGTTGACATTTGCTGGCGGAGGAAAGCCGCATTACCGGAGAAACAAACAACATATAGGCGGCTGCAGCAACGATTTACCGTTGTGACGGCAGTTATTCACCTGCTGAAGTCGGACGTTCTACCGAGCCAATGTTCACCCCCAGGTGACGTCAGCAGCGCCGGAGTTCAAATCCTACGTCCGAACTACACCCATCATGTCAGTGCGCTTAAAGATCTAAGCTCCCGACAAAAAGCTTTCCGAAGTTTGAAAAAAAAAATTACAGAGTCGATCGTGCAAGCACAGTCAACTCTGTCACAGTTGCAGAGTTCACACAGTTTCTAGAAACATAACCGTGCCGAAAAACTGTCCCCACTTCCTGTCGGGGTCCGTCCACGCTACTGTGCACATCTCCGTGCAGTGATCATCCGTCCGTGCAGTGGTCATTACAGCCCGTGACCGAGTCAGAACTGTCCGCAGTGACCCCCGTACAAGTCGTGTCACTTTTGAATTTGGTCAGTGTCACTCGTATGCCGTGCTGTCACCGTCAGAATGGCGCAACAATTGTTGACGGTAATTTTTTTTTTTTAATTTGCCGAGATGTGTGAGAAATGGAGCACGCGGACACTCAGATTTGCCAAGCGCGTTTTATCGGCAACAACATCTCCAATTTGCGGTTTTACTTTTGGTTCTGCAAGCTCGAGCTGAAATGTTTACGGAAGAAACAAAATTGCTTTCAAATACGTGTACTTACCGGTAGTAGCGAAGCTCGCGCAATGTCCGACATCGCTCAGTCGTCTACACTGAAGTACCGCGTGGTCACATAATAAGCCGGGTCGTACAGGGATGTGCACAGTAGCGTGGACGGACCCTGACAGGACGCCGGGGCATTTTTTTTTTTTTTTTAGCACGGTTTTGTCGCGGTTTCTTGAAACTGTGTGAACTCTGCAACTGTGACAGAATTGACTGTACTTGCACGGTCGACTCTGTAAACGTTTTTAACACTTCGGAAACGGCTTTTTGTTGGGAGCTTAGATATTTAACTGCAAAGACACTGAAGTACACTTTGTCCAAGTTCCACCCTATCCTTCACCGGCAAGCTCACCTGGGCAAAAGTCGCCACTTGCATGAGTTGGGCCTCACACCATCTCTTCCGTCTACACCTCCCTCGGTCCCATAGATCGAGGCAACACCAGCACTCATGGAGAATATCAACAGCTTTGCACGTTTCCATTCTGTGAGCGACCTACATCCACTGTCAATTAGCAACCACTGTGTCGAACTCTCCTAGGACGTTAATCTTCCCGTACTGACCAGCACATCCTGTCCGGCTATTTTTCCATATTTTCCCGTGGTCCCCAGGTCTGGTGGTATACTGCCTGAGGTCCTCACGCGAAGGTCTTTACCACATCAGTTCTGGCCAGAGAGGAAGTCGGGGGGACTTGACGCCTCTGTCGCATCTTGAGTGAGAGTCACTCCAAATTCCTCGAGAGACGATAACTCCACCTCGACCTCCGGCTCCTCTAATGTCGGAGATTCGGGTACTGCCATGGCAGTCCCCGACTCAATCCCTCAAATGCTGGGGCAAGGTGTTGAGACTTCATTTTATATCAGACCCGTGCACTTCATGCACCACGTGACTGTTCAGGGGCCGACAGGGGCCAGTCTCTGATTGGCTGAGACTTCATTTTATCTCAGACCCGTGCACTTCATGCACCACGTGACTGTTCAGGGGCCGACAGGGGCCAGTCTCTGATTGGCTGAGACTTCATTTTATCTCAGACCCGTGTACTTCATGCACCACGTGACTGTTCAGGGGCCGACAGGGGCCAGTCTTTGATTGGCTGAGACTTCATTTTATATCACACCCATGCACCACGTGACTGTTCAGGGACCGGCAGGGGCCAGTCTCTGATTGGCTGAGTGCTGTTGGAGGGCGTGCCGGGGTATCGGTAGACTCGCGTCATCCAGGCAGAGTGTCGTCAGAGGACAGTAAGTTTCTAGTCAGAATGACTGGAAGAAGTTTACTATTTTGGGTGATAACTACATATTGAGGTGTGTGTTTGGGTTTTTGGGGGGTTTTTTTGACAAAAGTTTACTGGACAGCAGTCATCCAAGCCGGATGTCGTGTGTGTGTGTGTGTGTGTGTGTGCGTGTGCGTGCGTTCATGTGTGTGTGTGTGTGTGTGTGTGTGTGTGTGTGTGTGTGTGTGTGTGTGTTGCAAAAGTTTACTAGATAGCAATCAATCAAGCCAGATGTCGTCGTCATTTGGGAGAGTAAATTTCTAGTCAGAATGACTGAAGCAGGTAACTATTTTGGGAGATAACGACAGCAGGTTGCTTATCTGGGTCACCTTCACGTCGACAGCGTGTCTTTTGCGAAGCTTAAAATAACACTGATGTAACTGCTACGTGATAAACCTCACGCGACTGGTCAGTACACTGTGTCGGAAGATACGGTATATAAGGGACAGGCCCGAGGCCCGAAGTTCTCTAAAGCGGCTCGACATCTAGACATCAGGCGACAGCCCTGTAACGGTACGCGCGTACCTCAAACCGTATCCACTGATTATCAAGCTTGTCTGGGTCATCATGCCCGGGGCCAAACGCTGGCAGTTTACCCTCTACGATTACACCGCTGAGCATGAATTGACAATACGTGGTCTAGAGTGCCGGTATCTCATCTGCAGCCCACAAACCAGTCCGGCAAGTTTAAAAGGGTACGTTCAGTTTTCAACACGAAAAACGAAAGTTCGCGTACACGCTCTCATTAGCGGTGACAGCGAGAACATCCGAT
The DNA here is from genome assembly GCA_018292915.2 of Batillaria attramentaria. Classification (NCBI taxonomy): domain Eukaryota; kingdom Metazoa; phylum Mollusca; class Gastropoda; family Batillariidae; genus Batillaria; species Batillaria attramentaria. The sequence continues at coordinate 1,160,133 of JACVVK020000151.1, forward strand.
TGGACGTGGAAGTGGCGCGCGGCAGTGCAGAGGACCACAAAAAACACTTGAAACACGGAGAGTATTTCGAAATCGGCACTGCGATCCGCCAGGGAGAGAGGACAGACATTCTCCGTCTGTACGATGACATGAAGGGCAATAAGGAGCCGGAGGAACTGATTCAACAGTACGGTAACACATACGTACAGAACAAACGAAAACTGGAGGAAATAATCGAACACCAGGTACAAACACAGCTAAAACGACGCCGCAAGGAGGAGTTTCACAACTGTACACTGAGGGACTGGCAACAGGAGGTTGTTGACAAACTGGAAAACCAGGATGACCGCAAGATTTTGTTTGTTGTGGACGAAATCGGAAACCAGGGCAAGTCATGGCTGGCCGATTACATCTGTACTTTCAAAAATGCTCTCTACACGAACAGCACCAAATATTCCGACGTTATGCACGCGTTCAAGAATGAAGAAATCGTCGTGTTTGATCTGTGTCGGCAACAGGTCAGTGCCATGAACTACGGAACGCTGGAAGCTTTCAAGAACGGGAGGGGCTTCAGCGGGAAATACGCCAGCATGAGTAAGATATATGACAAATGCAAGGTGGTAGTGTTTATGAACAGCGCGCCCGATGAGAGTAAACTGAGTGCGGACAGACTGGACATTTACAGACCGAGACAAGAAATGTCGAAACCAGATGTTGTCCCCAATCACCCACAAGGCGGGGATGTTACACCAGAAGAAGTAGGAAAATGTGAAATATGAACTAAAAACAAAGGTGTGCCGTGACACTTTTTGGAAGTAGGTTGTTTTTTTGTTTTTTTTGTCTCAGTCTTGGTTTTTGTTGTATTTTTTCACCGTCAATACTACTCTCGTGTATAACTACAGAAGCCTAAGAGCATAATGATATGCCTTGCTTTGAATACCTGCTATAATACTGACTGGTGAGTAAGCCATCATTATTTTCAGCCACAGAAAATGACAGTGTTAAAGTTTCTGTGCACATCACTTTCATGATGCGAGTGAAGTTTTTGCTATTTATTTTTCAAGTATGAGAAGGTTTTCACCACGGCGTTTTTGTCTTTGTCTTTGTGTGTGTGTGTGTGTGTGTGTGTGTGTGTGTGTGTTTCAAATCTGCGAGAGAAGGTTCAGTTTATTTCTTTTAGTCTGAAAAGGTTGTTATCACGGTGGTTGTTTTCATTGTCTGTATTATTATTGTTATCACACTACAACTACTACTAGTACTACTATTGATCTAATATCGGGTTTTTTGGGGTTCTTTTGCGTTTTGCATCAATAACCTGTCTTCATGGTGATAACACTTTTCTGAAACACGTTTTGTCCATTCACTCTGTTAACCTGGTATTAATTACATTGTTCAATTGTCGGTTTGGTCTCTGATGCGTGATGTACGTCTCCGTGATAGGTCGGGTTAAAGGTTAAACGGATCTGGAGCTAAAGTCATGACATTTGATAGTTATAAACAGCGCGCAACTCGTTTTGTGATCTTGTCTGGGTGAAATTAAAATTGTGAAATTGTGACCTTGTCTGGGTGAATATAAAAGTGTGATTGATATGGTCAGCTCTCTCCCTCTCTCTCTCTGTGTTCAAGCACCATCTTTCAAAATTCATTAGCATCCTGTGCCACCAGAGTGAAAGCACACGTACGCACGCATACACACACACACACACACACACACACACACACACACACACACACACACACACACACTGCTTCAGAAGAACTTTATGACCATTGGCATTCTATTGTGCTATCTTGCGATAAATCACTAAACAGCGATCCTTTTAGAGTGGTGAAAATTGACATTGCACTCTACGTTAGTGTTTCTAAATGGTTAACGAAGAAAAGCGAATTTCGAGCGCTGCTGAAAACAACACTGTGCCACAAAACCTCCAACCGAGACAAAGCAGAACAATCAATGTGCACATACCTGCATGTGTCCAAAGTACCACAACATCGAGAAAACAGAGGAAAGGTTGGGGAAAAAATGCGTAAAAACAGCGAACAAGCGTTTTAAGAGGGAAACTTGCACGCCTGACATCGTGGGTGTAAACTACTTTTTACTACGACAGGGGATTTGGTCTAGTGGTTAAGGCATCCGACTTCGGATCCTGAGCTGCCTGGTTCGAGTCCCCGGTGGGCAGGACTATGGTGGGATTTTTCCTTACCACATCGAGTCAAATCCATGTGCGGCCTCGTTTACGGTGCCTGTCTCGCCTTCGTGTACACACGCACGCACATACATCAAGTGTGCACGCTAAAAATCCCACGTTCATCTTTCGAAGAAGAGTAGGCTGTAGCCGGTGTCGTGGTAAACAGAAATACTGTCGCACGCACCTGAGTGAATAGCAGGGTGGAGGTTTGCACATAAAGTAGCGCTTAGCGGCAGCAGGCTTTCACTGCTTTGTCCTCCAGCCCTGCGGCGCCGTGAGCATTTCAGTAGAGATGGATATGTGCGCCGAGGAGAAGTCTACCATACCATACTTTTAAAGAATTTAAAACACGTTGGTCGAGTAATAGTGTTGAGCAAACGTAGGACGAATGATATCAGCACAAGATTAGCTGACCTTCACATGTCATGAAGTCTTGTGATTTGGATTTCCCGTCAAGATGGTTTTTCCAAGGCGTGTATAGCGTGCACTTCCGCAAGCAACAGTCGACGTTGTGTCTTTTCTGAGCACCACGAAAAGAGCGTCATGGAGATATGATTTTCTACGTAATATTATGTGTTGTTTACCCCGTCATGATCGTTTTCCCAAGGCAGCTAATGTGCATTCAAATATGCACGCACGCTGATGATTAGCAGGTTGACGGTGTGACCTAGTTTCACCTGTATGGAGATGTACGACTGAACTGTGGTTACGAAACAAAAAGTAAGGTGACAGCTTTCTCAGAAAAGTTTGCACTCCTGTTTCTCAGTAACATGGACATGCTCAGTGTAGAGAGCCGTGCAAGCAACAGAGACCATCTTACAGCTACACACGGGTAGTGGAGCCGTACAAGCAACAAACACTATCCTGCGGCAAGGGGTGAGGAGGGGGTTGGGGGGTGGGTGGGTGTTACAATAAATTAACAGTTTCAAACACTATCAATCACAAATCACCCTCAACATACAGATACAGCAATACTGTCACACACATGTGAATAAAAATTTGAATGAATATACAGCAATGACTGGCACGGTGTTCTTGTACATGTAGTCTACTGGTGCTGAAACAAGGTTTTCAAAGCAGATTTGAAGGTGATCATGGTCTTTGATTGCCTGATCTTAGAGCGGGGCGAGTTCCAGATCACAGGGCCATGACACTCCTGGTGCGTTCTGCTAGCACATTTACCTACGAACAAACCCAGCTTATGCGTAAGAGAAGAGTGTGTTTCTGGTACGACTCGAACTGGTTCTTGTGCAACCTTGCGTCTCGTCAACGCGTTTGTCTTCTCGAAAGCTATTTTGATCCATTCCAACTCAATGTCCACTCATACATGGGCACAACTGCTCAAAGGAAACATTTCAAGTTTATTGCGCTTCAGTAAAACGCCCCCCGCCCCCTCCCTCCCCAGCAGAAAGAAAATCAGAAAGATGTAGGGGAGAGCAAGAAGAGATATCATCATTTCTGGCACGTTTCATTCAGCTTCATGAATACATTTTTACACCTCTTCTGAAGAACTAAAGTATCACATTTTGTCGTGCTTACAGCTGTACATCAAAAGTACGTAGCCAAACGGTGAGCTGAAAACTATGTTATAATATTTCCGCAGCAAATGGTGAATGTGAAAAAGACCAAATTGGAAGCCAGATATGCCCTTTATTACTTTATGTATTACTTTTTTTAATTCAGACTGTATGTCTGATTTACACAGATCAGTTAAGTACGAATCGTTCCGTTCAGAAGCTCCATAACTGACTCGATTGGGAAATAATTCTGAAAGTAGCAGAAGAAAAGCTGTTTTTACTCTTTCCCAATTGGGCAGACAAAATTTCTTCAACTTGGAACTTGGAACGCATTCGTATGGGCACCTGGCGACGCCATGAGTACAGGGACTGCTGTAAGTACTGCTCAAAGCGAAGCCAGAATAAAGGAAAGTGAAGGTGCTTGTCTCCAAAGTATCGTGAAATCGAGAAAGCATCCAGAAAAATATATAACAAGAAAGGTTGGAAAATTAGTTTTAAAATAATATTTAAAGAAATCAACTGATATTTCTTTTAAATGCAAAGAACAATGAACTTCATTTGCCTTGTACGTAAACCATTTCCAATTTTTTTCCAGTGCCAAGAATATCACTGAAGTTTAAGATGCAAAGGTTAATGCAGAGTGTAGGTGAAACACTTGTCATTAAGGGTAGAGTTAACAGTACAAGAGTACTCATATATGTAGGACGAATGATATCAGCATAAGGGCTCTGTACTGGGGCCGGTTTTGTTCTGTGTGTGTGTGTGTGTGTGTGTGTGTGTGTGTGTGTGTGTTTGTGTGCTCTTTTACTTTTTGGGTTGTTCTTACGTAGTGTACATTGAGTGAACGGGTTGTTTTTATGGGTTTTTTTTGTTTGTTTGTTTTTTGTTTTGTTTTGTTTTTACTTCGGTGTTAGATTGTAAGGCGCCTAGAGCTCGTTCCCTGGGGATAGGCGCCCTATTATTATTATTATGTTTGTATTTCCCGTCAGGATGTTTTTCTCACGGCTCGTGACGTGCACGAAGACAGCAAGTTCACATTGTATCCTTTACACTGGAGCGTACGTACATGATACAACGCCCTTGCCCGGGTGTGTACTCAGACACTCATCGGCTGACAATGTAACCTTTTTGCACCCGTATAAAGACCCAGCGTGCAGCCGCAAACCGAAAGTAAGATGACAGCTATCTCTGAGAAATACTAATCCGTTTCTCAGCAGCCAAGTGGCATGTGGGAAATGTGACGATGTATGACACAAGACTACGACCACACGTACAGAGATTGGCAGAGAAAATATCTACTTCTGCGGTGTTCACTGTCTTTTTACTTCGCTTAAGCTGAACTGGAAGAGATATGTAAAGTTGATCGAGGCGAATTTCGATACGGAAAGAAGATGGATCTCATGTGCATGTTCAAAAATGTACTGCGGCTAAGGTAAGTAAGAGTGACTGATCCCCCCCCCCCCACCCCGTACTTTCTTGGTTTGTTCGGGTGTTTTTGTTGTTGTTGTTTGTTTTTTGTGGTCTTTTTGTGGTCTTTGTTTTTTTTGGTTGGGTTTTTATCTGGCGATGGTCTTCTTTTTCTTTCTTTCTATTAGTTTTTTTTTTCTTTTTTTTTCTTTCTGTTTTTGGTGTGTGTGGGGGGGGGGGAGGGGGTATGCTGTGTGCAACCTTGTACGTCACCATTTTCAGAAGTCTATGATTCGCCTTGCTTGCATTTCCCAGGTGATTTATAAAAAAAGACTGCCTTTCTGTCTGTTCTGTCACACACAGAACAGGCAGCAAAACAATCGTTAAAAAGGGAAAAAGAAATCTGTACTTCTCTGTATGTTTGCATCTTTAAAATTTGACATACAATTCATCGGTTGATTATGATTATTCTAAAACAATTATACGATGCAATTGAGTGTGTGCTTGTTTTTGGAAATTGAATGTGTGTAGCTTTAGTTCTAGTAACATAGGTGTAATTGTACTCAAAACATAAAACATAGACATTGCATATGGCTTAATTGCGTTTTATGCAAGATAAAACATAGACAGTGCATATGGCTTAATTGTGTTTTATGCAAGATAAAACATAGACATTGCATATGGCTTAATTGTGTTTTATGCAAGATAAAACATATACATTGCATATGGCTTAATTGTGTTTTATGCAAGATTAAAGAAATGTTGAAATCAGATTACTAGTGCATGAGTGCCATTAGCGCTTGCAGAGAATGTTGGGTAAAACTGATTAAAATAATTACATTGTTTGGTTTCCATTGCTCCAATGTTTTACTCTCTCGGTCGCTCTAATAAAGTGTCGCACAGAGAAAACAAGCCGAATTGATTGAAACGAGTTTTCAATAGTGATTCCTTGGTTGAAAATATACTGTTTGCATTTGTACAGATTTTGGTGAGGTGGTTTTCTACGCTGGTGCGTATGCCAGCGTGGTCACGCAACGTTTTAAATGTGGATTTTAGGTGGATGTTGTGAAACACCTTAAAAGCATGCAGTTGAAATGCTTTTCATGGGGAATTTGAATGGAAAAGTTTCATTACACGACACAAACAATTAAAAAATAAAAATGAAATATGAAGCTTTTAAAATTGATAGCAAGTAAAACTATTCATGTTCAATTATGAAAAGAAAATGGATGAATAGTGATTGGTGATTTGTTGGAGAACACACAATGGTTTTACTTTCAACATTTTTGTGAACGTCATTCAAATGTGACTGCAAGTATATTAGTGTATTCATAAGTTGTCAATGAGTGCGGACAGACTGCATACATTTACAGACCGAGACAAGAACTGTCGAAACCAGATGTTGTCCCCAATCACCCACAAGGCGGGGACGCTACACCAGAAGAAGTAGGAAAATGTGAAAAATGAAACAAAAACAAACATGTGCCACTAAACCTCAAACCGAGACAAAGCAGAACAATCAATGTGCACATACCTGCATGTGTCAAAAGTACCACAACATCGAGAAAACGGGGGAAAGGTTGGGGAAAATATGCGTAAAAGCAGCGAACAAACGTTTTAAGAAGGAAACTTGCACGCCTGACATCGTGGGTGTAAACTACTTTTAAAGAATTTAAAACACGTTGGTCGAGTAATAGTGTTGAGCAAACGTAGGACGAATGATATCAGCACAAGATTAGCTTACGCAAGCAACAGAGGACGTTGTGTCTTTTTTTAGCACCACGAAAAGAGCGCCATGGAGACATTCATTTTCTACGTAATATTAGGTGTCGTTTACCCCATCATGGTGGTTTTCCCAAGGCAGCTAATCACTTCGGGTATTGGGTTTTGGGCTTTGTGTGTGTGTGTGTGTGTGTGTGTGTGTGTGTGTGTGTGTGTGTGTGTGTGTGTGTGTGTGTGTGTGTGTGTGCGTGCGTGTGTGTGTTTTCGTACTTTCTTTTGTTTGGTTGGGTTTTTATCAGGCGATGGTCTTCTTTTTCAGTCTTTCTTTCTGTTAGTTTCTTTCTTTTTTGGGGGGGCGGGGGGGGGGGAGGGGGTTGGGGGAGGGGGTATGTTGTGTGTTACCTTGCACATCACCATTTTTCAGAAGTCTATGATTCGCCTTGCTTGCATTTCCCAGGTGATTTAAAAAAAAGACTGCCTTTCTGTCTGTACTGTCACACACAGAACAGACAGCAAAACAATCGTTAAAAAAGGGAAAAAGAAATCTGTACTTCTCTGTATGTTTGCATCTTTAAAATTTGACATACAATTCATCGGTTGATTACGATTATTCTAAAACAATTATACGATGCAATTGAGTGTGTGCTTGTTTTTGGACATTGAATGTGTGTAGCTTTAGTTCGAGTAACATCAAAAGTAAGTAGCCAAACGGAGAGCTGAAAACTATGTTATAATATTTCCGCAGCAAATGGTGAATGTGAAAAAGACCAAATTGGAAGCCAGATATGCCCTTTATTACTTTATGTATTACTTTTTTTTTTAATTCAGACTGTATGTCTGATTTACACAGATCAGTTAAGTACGAATCGTTCCGTTCAGAAGCTCCATAACTGACGCGATTGGGAAATAATTCTAAAAGTAGCAGAAGAAAAGCTGTTTTTACTCTTTCCCAATTGGGCAGACAAAATTTCTTCAACTTGGAACTTGGAACGCATTCGTATGGGCACCTGGCAACGCCATGAGTGCAGGGACTGCTGTAAGTACTGCTCAAAGCGAAGCCAGAATAAACGAAAGTGAAGGTGCTTGTCTCCAAAGTATTGTGAAATCGAGAAAGCATCCAGAAAAATATATAACAAAAAAGGTTGGAAAATTAGTTTTAAAATAATATTTAAAGAAATCAGTTGATATTTGTTTTAAATGCAAAGGAGCATGCAAACAACGAAAATCATTTCCCGTGTGCGTAAACCATTTCCAATTTTTCCAGCGCCAAGAATATCACTGAAATTTAAGATACAAAGGTTAATGCAGCGTGTAGGTGAAACACTTGTCGGTAAGGATAGATTGAACAGTACAAGAGTACATGTACCCATATAATGTAGGACGAATGATATCAGCAAAAGGGTTCTGTACTGGGGCCGGTTTTCTTCAGTCTGTACATGTGTGTGTGTGTGTGTGTGTGTGTGTGTGTGTGTGTGTGTGTGTGTGTGTGTGTGTGTGTGTGTGTGTGTGTGTGTGTGTGTGTGTGTGTGTGTGTGTGTGTGTGTACTCTTTTACTTTTTTAGTTGTTCTTACATAGTGTACATTGAGTGAATGGGTTGTTTTCATGTTTGTTTGTTTTTTTTTACTTCGGTTTTAGATTGTAAGGCGCCTAGAGCTCGTTCCCTAGGGATAGGCGCCCTATAAATATTATTATTATTATTATGTTTGTATTTCCCGTCAGGATGTTTTTCTCACGGCTCGTGACGTGCACGAAGACAGACAGCAAGTTCACATTGCATCCTATACACTGGAGCGTACGTACATGATACACCGCCCTTGCCCTGGTGTGTACTCAGACACTCATCGGCTGACAATGTAACCTTTTTGCACCCGTATACAGACCCAGCGTGCAGCCGCAAACCGAAAGTAAGATGACAGCTACCTCTGAGAAATACTAATCCGTTTCTCAGCAGCCAAGTGGCGTGTGGGAAATGTGACGATGTATGATACAAGACTACGACCACACATACAGAGATTGGCAGAGAAAATATCTACTTCTGCGGTGTTCACTGTCTTTTTACTTCGCTTAAGCTGAACTGGAAGAGATAGTAAAGTTGATCGAGGCGAATTTCGATACGGAAAGAAGATGGATCTCATGTGCATGTTCAAAAATGTACTGCGGCTAAGGTAAGTAAGAGTGACTGATCCCCCCCCCCACCCCGTACTTTCTTGGTTTGTTCGGGTGTTTTTGTTGTTGTTGTTGTTGTTTGTTTTTGGGGTGTTTTTTTTTTTTTTTTGGTGGTCTTTTTGTGGTCTTTGTTTTGTTTGCTTGGGTTTTTATCTGGCGATGGTCTTCTTTTTCTTTCGTTCTGTTAGTTTTTTCTTTCTTTCTTTCTTTTTTTTTGTTGGTGTGTGGGGGGGGGGGGGGGAGGGGGTATGCTGTGTGTAACCTTGTACGTCACCATTTTCAGAAGTCTATGATTCGCCTTGCTTGCATTTCCCAGGTGATTTATAAAAAAAGACTGCCTTTCTGTCTGTTCTGTCACACACAGAACAGGCAGCAAAAAAAAATCGTTAAAAAGGGAAAAAGAAATCTGTACTTCTCTGTATGTTTGCATCTTTAAAATTTGACATACAATTTATCGGTTGATTACGATTATTCTAAAACAATTATACGATGCAATTGAGTGTGTGCTTGTTTTTGGAAATTGAATGTGTGTAGCTTTAGTTCTAGTAACATAGGTGTAATTGTACTCAAAACATATACATTGCATATGGCTTAATTGTGTTTTATGCAAGATAAAACATAGACATTGCATATGGCTTAATTGTGTTTTATGCAAGATAAAACATAGACATTGTATATGGCTTAATTGTGTTTTATGCAAGATAAAACATAGACATTGCATATGGCTTAATTGTGTTTTATGCAAGATAAAACATAGACATTGCATATGGCTTAATTGTGTTTTATGCAAGATAAAACATAGACATTGCATATGGCTTAATTGTGTTTTATGCAAGATAAAACATAGACATTGCATAATTATGGCTTACTTGTGTTCTATGCAAGATAAAACATAGACATTGCATATGGCTTAATTGTGTTCTATGCAAGATAAAACATAGACATTGCATATGGCTTAATTGTGTTCTATGCAAGATAAAACATATACATTGCATATGGCTTAATTGTGTTTTATGCAAGATTAAAGAAATGTTGAAATCAGATTACTAGTGCATGAGTGCCATTAGCGCTTGCAGAGAATGTTGGGTAAAACTGATTAAAATAATTACATTGTTTGGTTTCCATTGCTCCAATGTTTTACTCTCTCGGTCGCTCTAATAAAGTGTCGCACAGAGAAAACAAGCTGAAGTGGTTGAAACGAGTTTTCAATAGTGATTCCTTGGTTGAAAATATACTGTTTGCATTTGTACAGATTTTGGTGAGGTGGTTTTCTACGCTGGTGCGTATGCCAGCGTGGTCACGCAACGTTTTAAATGTGGATTTTAGGTGGATGTTGTGAAACACCTTAAAAGCATGCAGTTGAAATGCTTTTCATGGGGAATTTGAAGTTTCATTACACGACACAAATAATTAATAAATAAATAAATAAATAAATTAAAATATGAAGCTTTTAAAATTGATAGCAAGTAAAACTATTCATGTTCAATTATGAAAAGAAAATGGATGAATAGTGATTGGTGATTTGTTGGAGAACACACAATGGTTTTACTTTCAACATTTTTGTGAACGTCATTCAAATGTGACTGCAAGTATATTAGTGTATTCATAAGTTGTCAATGAGTGCGGACAGACTGGACATTTACAGACCGAGACAAGAAATGTCGAAACCAGATGTTGTCATGTCCCCAATCACCCACAGGGCGGGGACGTTACACCAGAAGAAGTAGGAAAATGTGAAAAATGAAACAAAAACAAACATGTGCCACTAAACCTCAAACCGAGACAAAGCAGAACAATCAATGTGCACATACCTGCATGTGTCAAAAGTACCACAACATCGAGAAAACGGGGGAAAGGTTGGGGAAAATATGCGTAAAAGCAGCGAACAAACGTTTTAAGAAGGAAACTTGCACGCCTGACATCGTGGGTGTAAACTACTTTTAAAGATTTAAGGGGTGGGTGGGTGGGTGTTTGGGGGTTTAACGTCCTTTTCCACCACATAGGGTGATACCAAAGACGGGGCAACGATGAAAAAGCCAGCACAAATATTTGGCCCCAGCCGGGATCGAACTCACGACCCGAGCATTAGAAGTCCAACGCTCTACCATTCGACCACCCTGGCTCCCCTTAAAGATTTAAAACACGTTGGTCGAGTAATAGTGTTGAGCAAACGTAGGACGAATGATATCAGCACAAGATTAGCTGACCTTCACATGTCATGAAGTCTTGTGATTTGGATTTCCTGCCAAAGCAGTTTTTGCAAGGCATATCAGCACAGCGTGCACTTACGCAAGCGACAGAGGACGTTGTGTCTTTTTTTAGCACCACGAAAAGAGCGCCATGGAGACATTCATTTTCTACGTAATATTAGGTGTCGTTTACCCCATCATGGTGGTTTTCCCAAGGCAGCTAATCACTTCGGGTATTGGGTTTTGGGCTTTGTGTGTGTGTGTGTGTGTGTGTGTGTGTGTGTGTGTGTGTGTGTGTGTGTGTGTGTGTGTGTGTGTGTGTGTGTGTGTGTTTTCGTACTTTCTTTTGTTTGGTTTGGTTTTTATCAGGCGATGGTCTTCTTTTTCAGTCTTTCTTTCTGTTAGTTTCTTTCTTTCTTTTTTCTTTTTTTTTTTGGGGGGGGGGAGGGGGTGGGGGAGGGGGTATGTTGTGTGTTACCTTGCACATCACCATTTTTCAGAAGTCAATGATTCGCCTTGCTTGCATTTCCCAGGTGATTTTTTAAAAAAACATTTTTTTTCAAAAACTGCCGTTCTGTCTGTTCTGTCGCACACAGAACAGGGAGCAAAACAATCGTTAAAAAAGGAACAAGAAATCTGTACTTCTCTGTATGTTTGCATCTTTAAAATTTGACATACAATTCATCGGTTGATTACGATTATTCTAAAACAATTATACGATGCAATTGAGTGTGTGCTTGTTTTTGGAAATTGAATGTGTGTAGCTCTAGTTCTAGTAACATCAAAAGTAAGCAGCCAAACGGAGAGCTGAAATCTATGTTATAATATTTCCGCAGCAAATGGTGAATGTGAAAAAGTCCAAATTGGAAGCCAGATATGCCCTTTATTACTTTATGTATTACTTTTTTAATTCAGACTGTATGTCTGATTTACACAGATCAGTTAAGTACGAATCGTTCCGTTCAGAAGCTCCATAACTGACGCGATTGGGAAATAATTCTAAAAGTAGCAGAAGAAAAGCTGTTTTTACTCTTTCCCAATTGGGCAGACAAAATTTCTTCAACTTGGAACTTGGAACGCATTCGTATGGGCACCTGGCAACGCCATGAGTACAGGGACTGCTGTAAGTACTGCTCAAAGCGAAGCCAGAATAAACGAAAGTGAAGGTGCTTGTCTCCAAAGTATCGCGAAATCGAGAAAGCATCCAGAAAAATATATAACAAGAAAGGTTGGAAAACTGATTAGTTTAAAAATGATATTGAAAGAAATCAGTTGATATTTGTTTTAAATGCAAAGGAGCATGCAAACAACGAAAATCATTTCCCGTGTGCGTAAACCATTTCCAATTTTTCCAGCGCCAAGAATAATTATCACTGAAATTTAAGATACAAAGGTTAATGCAGCGTGTAGAGTGAAACACTTGTCGGTAAGGATAGATTGAACAGTACAAGAGTACCCATATAATGTAAGACGAATGATATCAGCAAAAGGGGCCGGTTTTCTTCAGTCTGTACATGTGTGTGTGTGTGTGTGTGTGTGTGTGTGTGTGTGTGTGTGTGTGTGTGTGTGTGTGTGTGTGTGTGTGTGTGTGTGTGTGTGTGTGTGTGTGTGTGTGTGTGTGTGTACTCTTTTACTTTTTTAGTTGTTCTTACATAGTGTACATTGAGTGAATGGGTTGTTTTCATGGGGATTTTTTTTTCACTTCGGTTTTAGATTGTAAGGCGCCTAGAGCTCGTTCCCTGGGGATAGGCGTCCTAAAAATATTATTATTATTATGTTTGGATTTCCCGTCAGGATGTTTTTCTCACGGCTCGTGACGTGCACGAAGACAGACAGCAAGTTCACATTGCATCCTGTACACTGGAGCGTACGTACATGATACACCACCCTTTCCCGGGTGTGCACTCAGACATTCATCGGCTGACAATGTAACCTTTTTGCACCCGTATACAGACCCAGCGTGCAGCCGCTAACCGAAAGTAAGATGACAGCTACCTCTGAGAAATACTAATCCGTTTCTCAGCAGCCAAGTGGCATGTGGGAAATGTGACGATGTATGACACAAGACTACGACCACACGTACAGAGATTGGCAGGAGAAAATATCTACTTCTGCAGTGTTCACTGTCTTTTTACTTCGCTTAAGCTGAACTGGAAGAGATATGTAAAGTTGATCGAGGCGAATTTCGATACGGAAAGAAGATGGATCTCATGTGCATGTTCAAAAATGTACTGCGGATAAAGTAAGTATTGAGTGACTGATCCCCCCCCCCACCCCGTACTTTCTTGGATTGTTCGGTTTTGGGTTTTGTTTGTTTGTTTGTTTGTTTTTTTTGTTTTTTTTTTGGTTTTTTTTGGCGTTTTTTTTTTTTTTTTGTGGTCTTTGTTTTGTTTGGTTGGGTTTTTATCAGGCGATGGTCTTCTTTTTCTTTCTTTCTGTTAGTTTCTTTTTTCTTTTTTTTTCCCCACTTTTTCAGAGACAGAGAATGTTGGGTAAAACTGATTAAAATAATTACATTGTTTGCTTTCCATTGCTCCAATGTTTTACTCTCTCAGTCACTCTAATAAAGTGTCGCACAGAGAAAACAAGCTGAAGTGGTTGAAACGAGTTTTCAATAGTGATTCCTTGGTTGAAAATATACTGTTTGCATTTGTACAGATTTTGGTGAGGTGGTTTTCTACGCTGGTGCGTATGCCAGCGTGGTCACGCAACGTTTTAAATGTGGATTTTAGGTGGATGTTGTGAAACACCTTAAAAGCATGCAGTTGAAATGCTTTTCATGGGGAATTTGAAGTTTCATTACACGACACAAATAATTAATAAATAAATAAATAAATAAATTAAAATATGAAGCTTTTAAAATTGATAGCAAGTAAAACTATTCATGTTCAATTATGAAAAGAAAATGGATGAATAGTGATTGGTGATTTGTTGGAGAACACACAATGGTTTTACTTTCAACATTTTTGTGAACGTCATTCAAATGTGACTGCAAGTATATTAGTGTATTCATAAGTTGTCAATGAGTGCGGACAGACTGGACATTTACAGACCGAGACAAGAAATGTCGAAACCAGATGTTGTCATGTCCCCAATCACCCACAGGGCGGGGACGTTACACCAGAAGAAGTAGGAAAATGTGAAAAATGAAACAAAAACAAACATGTGCCACTAAACCTCAAACCGAGACAAAGCAGAACAATCAATGTGCACATACCTGCATGTGTCAAAAGTACCACAACATCGAGAAAACGGGGGAAAGGTTGGGGAAAATATGCGTAAAAGCAGCGAACAAACGTTTTAAGAAGGAAACTTGCACGCCTGACATCGTGGGTGTAAACTACTTTTAAAGATTTAAGGGGTGGGTGGGTGGGTGTTTGGGGGTTTAACGTCCTTTTCCACCACATAGGGTGATACCAAAGACGGGGCAACGATGAAAAAGCCAGCACAAATATTTGGCCCCAGCCGGGATCGAACTCACGACCCGAGCATTAGAAGTCCAACGCTCTACCATTCGACCACCCTGGCTCCCCTTAAAGATTTAAAACACGTTGGTCGAGTAATAGTGTTGAGCAAACGTAGGACGAATGATATCAGCACAAGATTAGCTGACCTTCACATGTCATGAAGTCTTGTGATTTGGATTTCCTGCCAAAGCAGTTTTTGCAAGGCATATCAGCACAGCGTGCACTTACGCAAGCGACAGAGGACGTTGTGTCTTTTTTTAGCACCACGAAAAGAGCGCCATGGAGATATTCATTTTCTACGCAATATTAGGTGTCGTTTACCCCATCATGGTGGTTTTGCCAAGGCAGCTAATCACTTCGGGTGTTTGGTTTTGGGCTTTGTGTGTGTGTGTGTGTGTGTGTGTGTGTGTGTGTGTGTGTGTGTGTGTGTGTGTGTGTGTGTGTGTGCGTGCGTGCGTGTGTGTGTTTTCGTACTTTCTTTTGTTTGGTTGGGTTTTTATCAGGCGATGGTCTTCTTTTTCAGTCTTTCTTTCTGTTAGTTTCTTTCTTTCTTTTTTCTTTTTTTTTTTTGGGGGGGGGGAGGGGGTGGGGGAGGGGGTATGTTGTGTGTTACCTTGCACATCACCATTTTTCAGAAGTCAATGATTCGCCTTGCTTGCATTTCCCAGGTGATTTTTTAAAAAAACATTTTTTTTCAAAAACTGCCGTTCTGTCTGTTCTGTCGCACACAGAACAGGGAGCAAAACAATCGTTAAAAAAGGAACAAGAAATCTGTACTTCTCTGTATGTTTGCATCTTTAAAATTTGACATACAATTTATCGGTTGATTATGATTATTCTAAAACAGTTATACGATGCAATTGAGTGTGTGCTTGTTTTTGGAAATTGAATGTGTGTAGCTCTAGTTCTAGTAACATCAAAAGTAAGCAGCCAAACGGAGAGCTGAAAACTATGTTATAATATTTCCGCAGCAAATGGTGAATGTGAAAAAGTCCAAATTGGAAGCCAGATATGCCCTTTATTACTTTATGTATTACTTTTTTAATTCAGACTGTATGTCTGATTTACACAGATCAGTTAAGTACGAATCGTTCCGTTCAGAAGCTCCATAACTGACGCGATTGGGAAATAATTCTAAAAGTAGCAGAAGAAAAGCTGTTTTTACTCTTTCCCAATTGGGCAGACAAAATTTCTTCAACTTGGAACTTGGAACGCATTCGTATGGGCACCTGGCAACGCCATGAGTACAGGGACTGCTGTAAGTACTGCTCAAAGCGAAGCCAGAATAAACGAAAGTGAAGGTGCTTGTCTCCAAAGTATCGTGAAATCGAGAAAGCATCCAGAAAAATATATAACAAAAAAGGTTGGAAAATTAGTTTTAAAATAATATTTAAAGAAATCAGTTGATATTTGTTTTAAATGCAAAGGAGCATGCAAACAACGAAAATCATTTCCCGTGTGCGTAAACCATTTCCAATTTTTCCAGCGCCAAGAATAATTATCACTGAAATTTAAGATACAAAGGTTAATGCAGCGTGTAGAGTGAAACACTTGTCGGTAAGGATAGATTGAACAGTACAAGAGTACATGTACCCATATAATGTAGGACGAATGATATCAGCAAAAGGGTTCTGTACTGGGGCCGGTTTTCTTCAGTCTGTACATGTGTGTGTGTGTGTGTGTGTGTGTGTGTGTGTGTGTGTGTGTGTGTGTGTGTGTGTGTGTGTGTGTGTGTGTGTGTGTGTGTTCTTTTACTTTTTTAGTTGTTCTTACATAGTGTACATTGAGTGAATGGGTTGTTTTCATGGGGATTTTTTTTTCACTTCGGTTTTAGATTGTAAGGCGCCTAGAGCTCGTTCCCTGGGGATAGGCGTCCTAAAAATATTATTATTATTATGTTTGGATTTCCCGTCAGGATGTTTTTCTCACGGCTCGTGCCGTGCACGAAGACAGACAGCAAGTTCACATTGCATCCTGTACACTGGAGCGTACGTACATGATACACCACCCTTTCCCGGGTGTGCACTCAGACACTCATCGGCTGACAATGTAACCTTTTTGCACCCGTATACAGACCCAGCGTGCAGCCGCTAACCGAAAGTAAGATGACAGCTACCTCTGAGAAATACTAATCCGTTTCTCAGCAGCCAAGTGGCATGTGGGAAATGTGACGATGTATGACACAAGACTACGACCACACGTACAGAGATTGGCAGAGAAAATATCTACTTCTGCGGTGTTCACTGTCTTTTTACTTCGCTTAAGCTGAACTGGAAGAGATATGTAAAGTTGATCGAGGCGAATTTCGATACGGAAAGAAGATGGATCTCATGTGCATGTTCAAAAATGTACTGCGGATAAGGTAAGTATTGAGTGACTGATTCCCCCCTACCCCCCTTACTTTCTTGATTTGTTCGGGTATTTGGTTTGTGTGTGTGTGTGTGTGTGTGTGTGTGTGTGTGTGTGTGTGTGTGTGTGTGTGTGTGTGTGTGTGTGTGTTCTTTTTTTGTGTGTTTTTTTCGTTCTTTGTGTTGTTTGGTTAAGTTTTTATCAGGCGATGGTCTTCTTTTTCTTTCTGTTAGTTTCTTTTTTTGGGGGGGAGGGGTGGGGAGGGGGTATGTTGTGTACCTTGTACCTTGTACATCACCATTTTTCAGAAGTCTATGATTCGCCTTGCTTGCATTTACCAGGTGATTTATAAAAATAAAAAGACTGCCGTTCTGTCTGTTCTGTCACACACAGAAAAGGGAGCAAAAAAAAAAAAAAACGTTAAAAAAGGAAAAAGAAATCTGTACTTCTTTGCATGTTTGCATCTTTAACCTGTTTTCAATTAGACATACAATTCATGATTATTCTAAAACAATTATACGATGCAAATGAGTGTGTGCTTGTTTTTGGAAATTGAATGTGTGGAAATAGACAGTTCTAGTAACATAGGCGTAATTGTACTCAACACACACACACACACACACACACACACACACACACACACACACACACACACACACACACACACACACACACACACACACACACACACACACACACAGAGTTAGCTACACGGCTGTGCTGGAAATGACACATCCCAATGCCTGTAGGTAAAGATAAAAACGACATAAGAACTACAAGGACTGATAGTGGAATCGCACAAAGCTGCCCTGCAGAGTTACTCGTCTTTGGGCCACTTCCTAAGTGACTTACCTGTACACAAATACGGCTGTTGGTAGAATCCGCGTACTGAAAAAACTAATGTAATGCATTTCATTGTTGGACTATTGTTTGGAGCCTTATGGGCTGCTGGCTGTAAGTTGAAGATGTATACTTTTCTATACTAGTTTTAGACTTGGAGAGTGACAGTTACGGTCTTTAGTCCGATTCGTGTAGCAGTTATGAATAGTTCAACATCTTCCGCTGTAGTGAGCCCCCCCCCCCCCCCTTCCTCCTCCCCATCCCCCTGCTGATGGAATGGCAGGTGTGTGTGTGTGTGTGTGTGTGTGTGTGTGTGTGTGTGTGTGTGTGTGTGTGTGTGTGTGTGTGTGTGTGCGTGTGTGTGTGTGTGTGTGTGTGTGTGTGTGTGTGTGTGTGATTAGGTCCTGTGTAATTTTCCTTTAAATATTAATTTAGTTTGTGAAACTGTTTCTAGACAGCTGAACGTTTCTTAGCATAAAAAGAACACTACCTACATAAGGCAAGACAGAGGTAAGCATCCCAGCTACTACTGACAATGACACAAGGGCATGTCCCAGAGCAGTCAATCACTGAATATATTAGAATCAGAATCAGAATTGTTTATTGATAGGCCTTAGGCCCATTCAAAGTTCAGAGTGACATCCAGACATTCTTATGCACACAAGTACTTGTACTGAAATAACCAAAGTGCAAAATAAAGTATATCAACTCAGCTGAGCAACTGTTGTCTTTTTCTTAACGCTAGAAACTATATTACTTTCCAGGTACTGCACTTTGCAATGACGGTTGGATTGCGTACGGTGATGCCTGTTACGCGTTCGTGAACGAATACGTCACGTGGCCAGCTGCACATGTGCGTCCTTACATTGCGCTTTTTCGACTCTTCGGAGTGATAACAGGGTAGCGCATGCGCCGAGCGGGTTTCCGCAACTGATGCTGCATGATCACAGAGAGCAAAAACTCTCGCAGTTTTAGTTCCGCCTGGTAATACAGGCGGTCAGAAATCTTTCACTCTGACTACTGTGCACATTTTGTAACGCAGTACGATTAACCAAACTAACTAACAAACAAATCAACAAAAACAGAGTGATTTGTCAGAAGTAGGGTGAAACCAAAGACCGACCTTTGAGATATTTTCTAACCACGGTCGTTAGTGAAACTCTCTCTCTCTCTCTCTCTCTCTCTGACTCTTCTTGTGTGTCCCCAATTAAACCATACAACCGGCATTGCAGGATATCTGCCGAACTCTTGGTGCCAACCTTGTGGAAATAGATTCGATGAGCGAAAACCAGTTCATTCTGGAACAGATGCACAACCATAGTCGGCACCGACCTGATCACAGAGGTAATGTTCGCCCTAGTCCCATGCATCCAACTCAGGAGACCTCAGTCAGATCAGTTCCTACATTTACAACTTGAAGGCTGTTTGGAACATTGCCGCGGGGCGGTGGGGATTTCGACTGTGTGTCGGTTGCGTGGCAACTTGGGTAGAATCAAAGGTTTGACAACTTTAAGATCCAACGTGGCACTGCAACCGTTAGAAATCCCGAACTGAACGAAGTCGATGTACGTTCTCTGTGTCGCCCGACAGGTCCGCAAAGACTGAAATTATAGGTGTGGGAAATCCAGGACAACGAAAGGGGATTGTACTGTTTACTGATGGCGGCTGGTACAATTTTTCAGAGCAAGGTCGTAAATCAGTCAATGCTTGAAGCACTCACCTACACTGATTTTCGATTTTCTTGTTCAACACTCCCCTCACCTGCACTCTATTATTCTCTACTTAATGATAATGATAATAATAATGAATTGTACTTATATAGCGCAAAATTTTCACAAAGCCTGACTCAGTGCGCGTACTCCCGCATTCATACCAGCAAATACACACACACACACACACACACACACACACACACACACACACACACACAGAGCAGATGAATCAGGAGGAGGTAAGTGGGCCGGAACAGATGCGTTTTCAAGTCAGACTTGAAACGATCTATGGCCGGCAGGTAGTGCGTTCCAGAGTGACGGGGCAGCAAA
>JACVVK020000151.1:1182500-1192500 GCA_018292915.2 Batillaria attramentaria
TTTGTGAGATGCAAAGTTTTCGACTCCTGGCCATGGCAGACGACACTTTTCAATAGTGGGTGCTAGGAAACAGCCTCTAAAAATATTTGTTTTTCTTAAAAAAGAAGGATGCCTTGATTTCATCTTGGAATCTAAAAGTATTCCCATTTGTACAGAAAATCTAATTTCATGTATCATATCTCGGAAATTTAACGGATGATCTTCGATTTTTTTTTTTCGGTTTTTGTGCGTTTCTCACTAAGAGTTTACACCATGCAGTACGTGAATTCGATTATATAGAGAGTGTGAAAGGCGGGTAAATGTTTTTTTGGGTACAGTGAACTAGAAATGGTCCGTGTTATCAGTGCACATACCAAGCTTTAACCCAACCACCACTGCCCACAATATTATAAGAACTGCACTCGATAAGAACAAGCCACCGCACACCGGAGCCACTTCAAGCCACCGTTAACGTGGGCCTTCCCCGCTAGGTTCGAGACCTCTGCAGAATGCGTGAAAGTGGTTTGAAGTGGCTTCTAGTGACGTGAAGATTTCAAATAACATTGCGATTTTTGCACGAGCTTTCAAGAGCTAACATCCCATTTAGTGAATACATACTACAGGCAGTGACACGTGACCGAGGCAGGTCTACAATGGTGTGACAAACCGCATTTATGGGGTTTTCATTAGTTGTGTGTTTGCCGTTTTCAAAAGTGTATTTTCATGTGTAGTGTTAACTAGTGTTTTAGACAGGTAGTACTGTACTGGAGTTTATCCCAGTCTACCTAACGTTTTCACGTGCGGGAAATGCCTATGCACGGCTATAGCGGTTGCTTGAGTTTTACTCTGTACTAGAGACTGTTGTAACACAAGTAGACCTGAGTTGTTGTCAGCTTACGAAGTGAGCAATTGCGACAAAGATTGTGCGCAGTCCTACTATTGACCGGTGGAGGGAACAGGTCTCTTTTTTTCCCCACCCGGCTTTTGTGTTCCGTATGCCATAGCGCTACAGGTATGTTTGATTTTTGAATATTGTTTGTCTGTTTCAAGACCAAGTGGATTGTTTGATAACCCTATGGATAACTTGATGCTATTATGATGTATATCTGATTTAGTTCTGAATGTTGGACTTCTCAAATGGTTATTCAGTTGAGAGAATTTTTGGTAGGATGTTTTGAACTTCATTCTTGTGAGGAATCAGTTGTGAGAATATGGTTTGAGGTTGATGATGAGGATATAAGTTTGAACTGTTTGATATTGTATAGGTACTTGGTAACTGGAAGGTGAATTTGTTGATAATTTCTGATATCAATTCATAACTGGAACTTTTGAGATCGATGTCAGATGTTATTGTTGTTGAAATGGAACTTTGTTCAGGATCAAAGTTAGTTTATGGAGAAGAAATACTA
Organism: Batillaria attramentaria; assembly: GCA_018292915.2. NCBI lineage: Eukaryota > Metazoa > Mollusca > Gastropoda > Batillariidae > Batillaria > Batillaria attramentaria. Next base: position 1,183,889 of record JACVVK020000151.1, read on the forward strand.
TCCGAGATAGTGGTAGTAATTACGGGTTAATATTGTACAGGAACGACGCCGGAGACCCGGTGAGCTGACCGCATTGTAATATGTCCGCCTGATCAGCGTACACGACACCATGTTTGTCTATTGTCTGCCCCGTCGTTGTGGAGCTTGAAGCCAGCGACGTGTGTTTGTCTCCCTTGAGATCACGTGCAGCCATCCCGTCGAGCGCCGTGTCAAGGTGGAGCTATCCCTGAGTCTGATGGGGTACACCATCCTCAGCGTATTATTTGTGAAGGTGTCTGCGGTCCAGCATCGTTCAAGTCACTTCCAGAAGAAGTGCTTCCATTCACTCATTCCAGGAGAAGGTGAAAAGATTTGAATCGCCCGGAATTCCCAGAGGAATCGTCTGGACTCGTGTATATATTTTCTATTCAAGACCAACAAGTCTTCCCCCAGTCTGCAGCATCGTTTCGACCAAGCTTGTTGAGTCATCTTGTTTATTTCACTTGATTCATTTCACATCTAATTGTGTATAGTGGCTTTTGTCCGCGTTGTAGTAAATTTTATATCCAGGCACATATCCTTTGAATAACCGATGTGCTGGTGAAATTGGAGGCTTCTGTTTTTCAGCTGTGAATGTAATTAAGCCTTAAAATTACTTATTGATTCGTGTGATTATCTGTTTGTTTTTCGTGTATAAAAGGTCTCAGTCAAAAGAATAACTATTTGCTTGTGTGTATGAAAGGGAGTGGATGACGTTTGCATGCGTGCCTTTCTGAATGTCTGTGATGTGAAAGCGGAGTGAAAGTGTGAGACCGCCATACGTTACAGTGGTGACCCCGTTTACGTCCCCTTTCATTTCAGTTCATTTTTGAAAAAAAAATTACTCGTGTTTCGTTTAGTTGTTTAGTTGGTTTTGAAAAAAAAAAGACTCTCTCTTCTCTGCCTACTACGTTCATGAATTTCAGTCTGAATGTTTGTTAGTTGTTAGTTCCCGCCTCCAGGTGTGCGGGGTGGAGGCATTTTTTTTAAGTGTTAGGTTCGCTTCCACGAGGGCCGAGTCTATTTTCCTGCCTGTTTGTACTATCCTCCTACTCTTTGCTACCTGTCCTGTTTAGTTTTTTGGATCTCTTCCATTCTATAGCGCCTTACTCCCTTTGTGTAGATTTGTGTAGTACTGGGGCCTTTTATGTTTTAAATTGTCACAGCCAGTGATTTTTTTGTGTGTGTGTGTGGGTGTGTGTGCATATTTTAGAAACAGTGATTAATTATTATTTTACGTTAAATATTTTTTTTTGAAGTAGAAAGAAAAAACAAACTTAGCAAAACTTAGTTACTTATATTTTGTGTACGTGCGCATTGTGGCTGATTAATATTTTTATTCTCTAAGTGTAGTTTTGTATTGTGTTGTGTAAATAGTGAATTGATTTTTCTACTCTGTATTTGTATAGTCACTTAGTGATATTTGGTGGATTTTAATCTACTCTGCATTTGTTTTGTCACTCAGTGATACTTTGTCTATTTGTATCCTACCTGGTATTTGTATTATCAGTCAGCATGACTGACGTACAGGTCGGAAAGTTTGACATGTACATGGCACAAGGCCAAAAGTTAGGTCATACAGGTCAGGACCTAGAGAATTATATTGAAAAATGTCTTGAGAGAGATGAGAGAGCATTGGAAAGAGAAAAGGAAAAAGAAAGACTAGCTGAAGAGAAAAAAATGGAGCTAGAGTCAAAGAGATTAGCTGAAGAAAAAAAGATGGAGATCGAAAAAGAATTGCGAAGAGAAGAGCTAGAATCAAAGAGATTAGCTGACGAAAAAAAGATGGAATTTGAGCTCAAGAAACATGAGTTGGATATTAAGGCACTAGAGATAAAGCAATCTGAGGACTCAGGAGATTTCAGTACTCAGGCTTCGAACCGTGGTGGTCATCATGGCAGTTCTAAACCATTCAACTTTCCTAAATTGCCCACATTTAAGGAAAGCATAGACTCTATCGATGCATTTCTGTACCGTTTTGAAACTCATGCAGAGGCTTTGAATTGGCCCAAGGAAAAATGGCCAGTGTTCCTTAGTGCAGTTTTGGAAGGCACAGCACTCAGTCTGTATCATGGTTTGTGTGCGTCTGGCAAAGTTGAGTACGAGGTTCTGAAACAATGCCTTCTCACCAAATTTCAGTGCAGCGCCGAAGGGTTTCGTGAGAAATTCAGATCTTGTCGCCCAGAGGCTGAGGAGTCTTTCAGGTCGTACGGTACGCGAATGACTCACTTACTACAGCGGTGGATTGAATTGTCTGACACTGCTCATGATTATGATTCGTTGTTTGACATGATTTTGTGCGAGCAAATTTTGCAAAGCGTTTCCAAAGATTTGGCAGTCTTTTTGCGCGAGCGAAATTTGAAAACATCGAAACAGCTGCTTGAGCATGCCGAGAGCTACCGACTAGCTCGACCAAACAAAAACCTCGCGAGAAAAGCGGATGCGGGTCTAGCTGCGTCAGTAGCCGTCCCACCACTCAAAGATGAGAAGAAACACGGGAACAATCGGTACCGTGGGGGAAGAGGCAAGTCGCAAAATCTTCGCGGTAGTTACCAGAGTGGAAACTATAGCGGAAGCGATTCAGCTGGTTACTCTAATGACCAGAGTCAGCGGGGAGCCGCGTACACCCCTCGTAGAGGTCAAGGGCCGCGTGGTTCTCGAGGTCGTGGACAGTACCACGTGACTTACGGACAACAACAGCAACAGAACACAACTGACGGACAGATGGACGGACAAATCACGAACGTACTGACATGTTACAAGTGTCAAGGAAAAGGACACACTAAAAGACAATGTCCGAGTACGACATTTTACCCCCCAGTGAACTCAAACGCACAGAGCGCAAATTTGTCAGTTTTGTGTTCAGCTGCTGACGTTTTGAGTAAGCTGAAACTAGAGCAGGGAAACTGTAATGGCTTTAACTGTTCAGTGCTTCGTGACACAGGAGCTACAACAGCAGGTGTGCGCAAAGAATTGGTCCAGCCACACCAATACTTAGGTCGGGATCAGTGGGTCATTTCTTTCGGAGGAAAGTCCGAATGTTTTCCTCTGGCCTTAGTTGACGTTGACACTGACTGTTACAAGGGACCACTTGAGTGTTGCGTGATTGACGATCCTGTGGTTGATCTGATCGTAGGGAATGTTCAGGGTGCGTCAGAGGTAACAGGCATTGTTGGAAATGTGCAATGTGCAGCAGTTATGACACGCTCTATTGCAAAGAAAGAGAAGTTGGCTCCAAAACCTCTCGCAGCTCCTATCCCTCAATTGTCAGTGACAAAAGATGATCTGTGCAAGTTTCAGCGCGAGGATGACTCACTGAAACCTTTGTTCGAACTCGCACGCACAGGAGAGAAGAAAACTCTAGGTGCAAATTCTTTCTTCTTTGTCATTGAGGACGGCGTGTTGAAAAGATACTTCTACAAATATTCCAAAGATTGTAGTGGAGAGGCACTGCCACAGATAGTAGTCCCAAAGACATTGAGACAGACAGTACTGACAACATCGCATGACGGGTTGTTAGCAGGACACTGTGGGATCAGACGTACTGTAAACAAAATACAGCAGCGATTCTTTTGGCCAGGCTTATCCAGAGATGCCTGTAACGTAAGGCGGTCTCACACTTTCACTCCGCTTTCACATCACAGACATTCAGAAAGGCACGCATGCAAACGTCATCCACTCCCTTTCATACACACAAGCAAATAGTTATTCTTTTGACTGAGACCTTTTATACACAAAAACAATCAAACAATCACACGAATTAATAAGTAGATTTAAGGCTTAACTATATTCACAGCTGAAAAACAGAAGCCTCCAAATTCACCAGCACATCGGTTATTCAAAGGATATGTGCCTGGATATAAAATGTACTACAACGCGGACAAAACCACTACTATACACAATTAGATGTGAAATGAATAAAGTGAAATAAACAAGATGACTCAACAAGCTTGGTCGACACGATGCTGCAGATTGGGTGAAGACTTGTTGGTCTTGAATAGAAAATATATACACGAGTCCAGACGATTCCTCTGGGAATTCCGGGCGATTCAAATCTTCTCACCTTCTCCTGGAATGAGTGAATGGAAGCACTTCTTCTGGAAGTGACTTGAACGATGCTGGACCGCAGACACCTTCACAAATAATACGCTGAGGATGGTGTACCCCATCAGACTCAGGGATAGCTCCACCTTGACACGGCGCTCGACTGGATGGCTGCACGTGATCCCAAGGGAGACAAACACACGTCGCTGGCTTCAAGCTCCACAACGACGGGGCAGACAATAGTAGACAAACATGGTGTCGTGTACGCTGATCAGGCGGACATATTACAATGCGGTCAGCTCACCGGGTCTCCGGCGTCGTTCCTGTACAATATTAACCCGTAATTACTACCACTATCTCGGATAGTATTTCTTCTCCATAAACTAATTTTGATCCTGAACAAAGTTCCATTTCAACAACAATAACATCTGACATCGATCTCGAAAGTTCCAGTTATGAATTGATATCAGAAATTCTCAACAAATTCACCTTCCAGTTACCAAGTACCCATACAATATCAAACAGTCAAACTTATATCCTCATCATCAACCTCAAACCATATTCTCACAACTGATTCCTCACAAGAATGAAGTACAAAACATCCTACCAAAAATTCTCTCAACTGAATAACCATTTGAGAAGTCCAACATTCAGAACTAAATCAGATATACATCATAATAGCATCAAGTTATCCATAGGGTTATCAAACAATCCACTTGGTCTTGAAACAGACAAACAATATTCAAAAATCAAACATACCTGTAGCGCTATGGCATACGGAACACAAAAGAAGCCGGGTGGGGAAAAAAAGAGACCTGTTCCCTCCACCGGTCAATAGTAGGACTGCGCACAATCTTTGTCGCAATTGCTCACTTCGTAAGCTGACAACAACTCAGGTCTACTTGTGTTACAGCAGTCTCTAGTACAGAGTAAAACTCAAGCAACCGCTATAGCCGTGCATAAACATTTTCCCGCACGTGAAAACGTTAGGTAGACTGGGATAAACTCCAGTACAGTACTACCTGTCTAAAACACTAGTTAACACTACACATGAAAATACACCTTTGAAAACGGCAAACACACAATCAATGAAAACCCCATAAATCAATGAAAACCCCATAAATGCGGTTTGTCACAATGCCCAAATGTTTGTACAAACATGCGACATTTGTCAGAAGGCAGAGCATAGGAGTAGAACACCTCCCATCCCACTCGAGTTCATGCCTCGCATTCAGGAACCGTTCAAACGAGTAGCCATTGACATAGTTGGTCCGATCAATCCCCCGACTGAGGAAAAACACAGATACCTGTTGACACTCATTGACGTAGCAACTAGGTTTCCGGAAGAAATCCCTCTGAGAAACATCGACACAGTCTCGGTAGTCGAAGCTCTTTTCTCGATTTTTGCACGTTTGGGAATCCCCGAAGAAATTCTGTCAGATAGAGGTTCTCAGTTCACTTCGGAGATGATGGCAGAGTTCCGTAGATTACTGTCTATCAAAGGGGTACACACTTCACCATATCATGCCCAAGCGAACGGGATGGTCGAACGTTTTCATGCAACGTTGAAAGCTATGTTGAAAAAGCTCATGGTGAAACAACCACGCCAATGGCACAGGTACATACCAGCTCTATTGTTTGCGTGCCGGGAAAGCCAAAACGAAAGTACGGGCTTCTCCCCTTTCGAGCTCTTGTTCGGCAGAAGACCTAGAGGTCCGATGGATCTGCTAGCTGACTCTATGCTAGAGAAATCGTCATCTGATGAAGAAAAGACAGTGTGTCAGCACCTAGTTGATCTTAAAACGATCATTGCAGACACGTGTCAACTCGCTCATGATGAGGTTGACAAGGCTAGGATTAAGCAGAAAGTCTATCATGACAGAAAAGCCAGAGACAGAAAGTTTGATGTCGGTGACGAAGTTCTGGTCATGTCCCCTACCGCATCTAATAAGCTTGATTTGCATTGGCACGGTCCTTTCAGAGTCACAGAACTAGTCGGTCATGACTATCGAGTTGACATCGGAAAAGGAACGAAAGTCTACCACGCGAACATGCTGAAAGCGTACAGGAACCGTGAGAAAGCGATCTCTCAAATCAGTTCGGTCGGTACAGCGATACCTTTCGATCAGATTCTAGGTCACGAATGGCAGAGCATCGCGACACCGCATACACCACGTGTAGAGACAGCAGAGTCGCCCACTCAAACAGCATGCGCTAACATCGCAGTGATACCTGACGAAACATGCGATGACGACACACTAAGTCCGACTTTGTGTCCACCTCCACATGACAAAACAGAATCGATAAACGACATTCGGTTCGATGAGACTCTGTCTCCGAAGCAAGTCTCAGAGATGAAAGCGGTCTTTCAGGATTTTCAGGAAATGTTCACTGCAGACCCAGGTGACTATAGAGGTTCAGTTGTTCATGAAATAAGAACTACCACTGATGAACCAGTCCGGCAAAAACAATATCCGCTACCGTTTGCATCTAAACAAGCGATCATTGAAGAGGTTAAAAATATGTTGGCACTTGGAGTGATCGAACCGTCGACTTCACCATACTGTTCACCGATCGTGATCGTGCGAAAGCCAGATGGAACGATGCGTTTTTGTTTAGACTACAGAAATCTGAACAATGTTACAGTTTTTGACGCGGAACCGATCCCTGATGTCGAGGAGATTTTCACGCGACTGTCGGACAAACTCTTCTTGACGAAGATTGACCTTTCAAAAGGGTACTGGCAAATTCTAGTGAAACCAGAAGATCGCCCGAAAACTGCGTTCCAGTCTCCGCTAGGTTTGTTTCAGTGGGTCAGAATGCCGTTCGGGTTGATTTCAGCACCCATGACGTTTGCGCGGATGATGAGATCAGTACTTGGAGAAGACGCGACAAATTTCTTTGACGACATTCTTGTCGGTAGTCGCTCGTGGAATCTTCATTTGGAAGATGTTCGGATTGTCCTTCAGAAACTTCAGTCAGCGGGTCTGACCGCTCGACCGACGAAAATTCATTCAGGCTTTCAGAAACTTGAATTTCTCGGACATGTCGTTGGTCGCGGTTGTCTCCAACCTACGGAGGAGAAAGTGAAGAAAATCTTGGCAATTCCGACTCCCACTTCAAAGCGCCAAGTTCGGTCATTACTCGGTTTGATAGGGTACTATCGCCGGTATGTCCCCAACTTTGCCACACTCACAGCGCCAATGACAGATTTGTTAGCGGGAAAAGCTAAGAAAGCACTGAAATGGACGGATCAGTGTGAGAGTGCACTGAAAGAAATTCAGAGAATTTTGTCTTCTGAACCCGTTTTGCTGCTACCTGACTTGACTCTCCCTTTTGTCGTTCGTACGGACGCTAGTTCGACAGGAATAGGAGGAGTGCTGATGCAGGATCGTGATGAGGAATTACATCCGGTCTGTTTCGTGAGTAGGAAACTGCTACCGCGAGAGACTAGGTACAGTACGATTGAACGCGAGTGTCTCGGCATTGTTTGGACTTTGTCTAAACTGCAAAGATACTTGTGGGGTCAGTCCTTTGTACTTCAGACAGACCATAGGCCGCTACAGTATCTGCTGAAAGGAAAGTTTCAAAATGCCAGGATCATGAGGTGGGCTTTAACTCTACAGGAATTTGTGTTTGAAATTGAAGCCATTCCAGGTACTCAGAATGTTTTCGCAGATTTGCTGTCACGTTCTGACTGTGATCAAGTCGTTCAGGGTATTCAGTAGTATCCTTTCTGAGCATCGTGAGATTAGACAGAAAAAAAAGAAACTCGGTCGTTCTTTTTTTTACCCCGAGAGGGGGGAACTGTGACAAACCGCATTTATGGGGTTTTCATTAGTTGTGTGTTTGCCGTTTTCAAAAGTGTATTTTCATGTGTAGTGTTAACTAGTGTTTTAGACAGGTAGTACTGTACTGGAGTTTATCCCAGTCTACCTAACGTTTTCACGTGCGGGAAATGCCTATGCACGGCTATAGCGGTTGCTTGAGTTTTACTCTGTACTAGAGACTGTTGTAACACAAGTAGACCTGAGTTGTTGTCAGCTTACGAAGTGAGCAATTGCGACAAAGATTGTGCGCAGTCCTACTATTGACCGGTGGAGGGAACAGGTCTCTTTTTTTCCCCACCCGGCTTTTGTGTTCCGTATGCCATAGCGCTACAGGTATGTTTGATTTTTGAATATTGTTTGTCTGTTTCAAGACCAAGTGGATTGTTTGATAACCCTATGGATAACTTGATGCTATTATGACGTATATCTGATTTAGTTCTGAATGTTGGACTTCTCAAATGGTTATTCAGTTGAGAGAATTTTTGGTAGGATGTTTTGAACTTCATTCTTGTGAGGAATCAGTTGTGAGAATATGGTTTGAGGTTGATGATGAGGATATAAGTTTGAACTGTTTGATATTGTATAGGTACTTGGTAACTGGAAGGTGAATTTGTTGATAATTTCTGATATCAATTCATAACTGGAACTTTTGAGATCGATGTCAGATGTTATTGTTGTTGAAATGGAACTTTGTTCAGGATCAAAGTTAGTTTATGGAGA
>JACVVK020000151.1:1197500-1295000 GCA_018292915.2 Batillaria attramentaria
TTTGTGTGAAAATCTACTTTAGATTTTCGTATCAACAAGATGGCGGCGCGATCATTACGTAATGGGGATAATCGTGGAATTTTGTTCAATATTCCGGGGAATGGTGCAGAAAGTGAAGATTAGAGTGTGGCAAGATTCGTAGATTTGGACGGCGGTTTTCCTGATTCCTTCGGGCATGTAGAAGAAAAGGAAGAAAATGACTCTGATGCTGGGAAGGAGGAGGTGATCAATCTACACTAATCAGTCGAGTTCCGGTGGGTGTGGAAGATGTGTACTGTGAAGGGAGTCCAGGAAAGTTGGAGAGGGATGAGTAGAGGCAGTACTGGGAGGCAACGGAGTAAAACTGGAGGGAGTGCTACATTAGATTCTGACTCTCACAGCAGTTTTAATAATCACATACACAGACAGTATCCATTCTACGAAGGTGAGCATGGTCCTACTGTGTTTTCCCCCTGCTGACTGTGACATGATAGACACTTGGGATATTCTTTTCCCTGGACTCTGTGTACAGATAGATCTCATGTCAGACTCACCAGCAGCTATTTCAGTAAGCCTGCAGTACAAGTATACCACAGTGTTTTGTGTGTGTTTGAACAGTCTATGAAGTACATGTATCATGCAAGATCAGTACAAATGAGGACTGAAGAGAAACCATGCACACCATCACAATTTTTTTTTAAAATTTTTTTTTAAACAGATCTGTGGGGTGTGTGTGTGTGTGTGTGTGTGTGTGTGTGTGTGTGTGTGTGTGTTACAACATCACTTTGATCTGCATGTATGCATTTATTTCAGGCCCAGCTCCTGCTCAAAACAACCAGCTCCTGCAAATATGTTTACAAATGTGTCATCATCTGATATCACGTTCAACATGGCGATTATTCAAGTCAACACCAAGTGGTAAGTTTAGTTAGGTCCACTTTTGCTTTTTTGTTTTAATGTTAAAGTTAACAACAAGCATACCAGACAACCTCTATTGTGTCGAATCCATGTACATGTACTACAAACTAAGAGCAAAGATTACATATTCTTAAACTGGCCTAAGTCTGTGTTAACCGATATGAAATCCCCTCAGAAAGCAATCGCCAGTGATATCCCTGCCTACCATGGGATTTAAACCTGCTGCAGGATCTACAGACCGGGCATCTTGGACAAAATTCCCTCATTAAAATTATCTTTTGTTACCATAATGGTGATGTCAAAGCCGGTTGTAATAGGACAAGACCTTTTCCAGTTTTGACACTAGTGAAATTCAGTCCCAAAATTCCCTCATCTAATCGGACACTTGACGCTAAATTCAAACTGCCATACCCCCGCCCCCACCTTTTTGAAATAAATTTAGTACTAAACTCTGTTTGAAATGTTTGTAGGTGTGCTGGCTGGTTTGTTTGTACTGCTACATTTTCATTTTGAAGGTTATAACACTGAAGCAAAGTAGACACAATATAGTGGGAATCTGACTTGGCTAGGGCTGAAGGAACAGTGAGAATCTAAAGAATATATTTCAGGTTTACATTTTCTGTTATCTGTAGTTTGCTAGTTGTCCAAGCACTTGTTTCACTGTTGTAACATTTGAAAGAAATGGTATTTAGTTTTGTTTTTACCATGACACATTACTGTATGGTCAGTCCTAAATCTGATCAGTTTCCATGTGCTGTCATGTTTCCAGCCTGAATGGTAAACTTTGTCCCCATTGGCCAAAATGTTTGTGTTGTAACTGATCAACATGTGTCTAGAAATAAATGTACAAAAGGAAACGTTTGATAATGTGTGACCTTCCAAGTGATGTCCTAATCACAAGGCTGATAAATTTCAACATACACTACCTGAACATTACGTCTTTCGATGTTTCTCATTATAGCAGTGTGTGTGTGTGTGTGTGTGTGTGTGTGTGTGTGTGTGTGTGTGTGTGTGTGTGAAAATTAAACAGTACAAATAATACTAAAATATAAATAGATACGGTTGGTGTGCCCATTTATGCGTTTTTGTTTGCAGTACAACAGACCTAGTTGTATATGAATTAAAATATACAATGTGTACTATCTGCCAAACATTAAAAAAGTCTTAAATGAAATCGGACAACCTTCGCCGGTCAGGAATCTGATGTCTGACCATTCGCTGTGTCTGGTCTGACCAACTCAAAGGACAACCAAAAGCCTAATTTACAAAGATCCTCATCCACACACCAAGCATGTTTTGACTGTCTTATCAGCAGTCCCAAGCACAGACATGAATGCTTTTTAGAAACATACAACAGAGGGAAAACCAAAGATCATCAATACAATTTTATTGATCATCTTCAGCAAACTGGATCATTTCGCTCCAAAGGAAAAAACATTTGAAAACAAGTGCCCACATACAAACGTGATGCGCGTGGTGCCATTGACGTCAAGAGTCTGACAATGCGAAGTGGCAACATTTTCAGTTTGAACCATGTTGCTGTTTTCCCCGCTCACGCTGCCAAACATGTAATGTTCTTGACAGCCAATGTTGGTACAGTACCATCGACGTATAGATCTATACGTCTGTGTACAGTACAGGGACAAAAAAGATGAGAGTCTTGATTTGTATGGGATGGACTTAAATCATCTCAGTGTTTAGATTCAACGTTTTCCATTACTGTTTTGCGTTTGATTGTGCATGCTAGTTTACACCGACCTTGTCCCTGGAAAGCAACACTGCACGTACAATTTAACACACTGGATTATGTGACAGTGATTTTATAAAGTTTAAAAAGTACAGCAGCTGTGTAATAGTGCTTGCCGTATTTTACGCCCCGCCCCCTTTTTTCCTTTTATTCTTTCTCCTCACTACCATCCTTCCACGTGAATTTGCTTGTCGGCTCACAATCTAGATCTAGAGAGACATAACATAAACACTCACACCATGATGATCAGTGATCACATCAAATCAGTGGTAATCAGAAATTTTGTTCAGTCATCAAAGAAAAATCTCGTGTGTTTGTGTAGATCTTTCTGCTATGCGGTTGGGAGGGATCAGCATGCCGGCCTGTCAGATTCGAGGGATCTTGAACTGACTTACGTTTTAGTTGAAAAATCTTTTCGCTGAGTGAGTTTTCTGATTAAGAAAAGCTTGTAGAAAGCAGTACAGGACCTGTGAGATTTTTCAGCCAACTGTTTTTGAGACTGACAAAGAGATATTACATCAATTCCTGTTATTCTGTCAGCTTTTGTCTGATCTGCCCACCTTTAGAAATCTCCGACTTTTCCCGCGGTTTTCTATTCAGGCACGCATGCGCCGACACCATGCAAATGGCTGCCAAGCAGACGAACCTCAGCTCGCAGTGTTAGAGTTGGGCATTTTCCACTCAGACAATCATGCACGGTAGCTTGTAAGGCCAAAGTGTATATTTTCATGGAGCGTTATTCAGCGTCACTTGTATCCTATCAGTATTTAAATATTGGTCCAGCCACCACAGAGATATTAATGTGTTAATTTTTTTTCTACGCTAGGATCCATGACTCTCGATTTCAGGAGAGAGGAGACCATGACTAGGATCTACTGTACACTACAAATGGCCAAATTCTCAAACGGCATACTGGTAGCTTTAGCTGAAGTCTTGTTTGTGTTGGTGCAATCCCGATGTAGCATATCAAAACCAGGCAACGATTACACACAGAACCAATCGTCTAGAGCGCTAGTCTTTTCAGTCATGTCTAGGAATTCTCAGAGAAGACAAAGGGTGAGACATTCTATGTTTGCTTCTGCTTCTTACGTTGAGAACGATGTAAACGACCGCACGCTTGTAAGTTACTGTAGCAGACGACAGTTTTGTACGCAACGTTGACAATAAGGCCTTTTCTTCTTCTTCTTTCCCAAAATAGCCGTTACATAGTCTTTGTTGCTTGCGCGGCGTTAAACCCTAATTAACTAACTTTTCTCAAGACTGTGACAAATAAATATTGTGAATGACACTGGTACTTTTCTCACAGGGATCTGACCCGTCCGTCCAGATGTCGAAGTCCTTGTCATGGTTGCTGAGACATGGGGCAGAGAAGGAGGGTTTCAAGTTTTTACCAGGTAAGGTTTCTGTGAGAGAAAAGAGTGAGGCAAATCATTATAATAGTTGCTTTAGTTTCAGCCGTTCTGATACAAACAATAAGTGCTGCTTCAATTCAAATTAAACATGTTCCGCGCATCCTTTAGTGGTGCCCCTTGCATCTGAGCTAACACACCCTGTGTACACACCATTTCTATTGTCTGTCACTCTAGGAGGGTTTCTGTATGTGGATGAAATTCTTCAAAAACCACAGTTCCACAAATTCACTGTGGAAGATGTGCAAGCAGTTGTTGTCTCCAATGACAAACAACGCTTCTTCCTGGAGACTGAGCCTGACACAGGCCGACTGAAGATCCGAGCCAATCAGGGACACTCTGTCCATGTAAGTAATTATACAACTACACTAAGTGCCTTAAGGCTACGATCAGACGTGGTGATTTTGCACGCCAACCTGTAGTAAAATGCACTCCCAGCCATTGAAATTGGCTCGCCAGGGGCACTGACGCGCCCCGCCATCGGCTCACCAGTGTCGGGGAACATGGTCCTATTTTTTTTCCGCACCACGTCAGTCAGCCACGCCAGAAATATAACTTTTGAACTTGTTTTGAACATAAAATGGCCCCAATAGTCCAAGGGAGAGTAGCTGTGATTGCAGAGATGAGTGAAGTTCTTAGTTCTGGTGCTATGCCTAGTTCCCCACCAATACACGTCCATAGCTATGCTTGAACATTGCTGCATGTGAATATATAAATATATATATAAATATGCCCGGCACATCTGCAACTGTGTAATTCTGCCAGGCACACATGCCCAGCAAGTCTGGAATGAGTAAAACACTGTACGTATTTGATTTACTAGGGTAATTCTTGTTGGAAATGAATTAGACTCACTGTCAGTATAACATGCTGGTCACTGTCAGTTTTGCAAAAGCAACGGAAACGGTAATGACTGCGAAGTGGTTACAAGTTAAGCAAATAAAAGCGACATAAAAGGGACAGAAACCACTTAACTTTGACAAAGGACGGCACAGGTCGACGTTTCGGCTTACGCCTTCTTCAGGACATAAACAAATGGGACATAACTTCAACAAACAAGCAAAAGGTAACTCTGCGGACGTACTGACATACACGGCGCGGAAAAACAAAACAAAAAAAAAACGGTGGGCGAGAAAAGGACCAGAAAAAATAGTAAAATTATCACAACACCCATCTAGGTGACAGAAGACCATGGACTGTGTGTGAAAAAAAAAAGAAAAAAAAAATGTTGGGCAGAAAAGAACAAAAAAGAATAGTGAAAATTAGCAATCACAACACCCATCCTTCGGTGACACAGGACCATGGATTGTGTGTGAAAAAAGTTCAGAGGGTTATGTTACGGCTTTTCGTTCAAACCACCTGGGGCCTGGCTTCCCAGGCGCTGAATAATGTGCGACTCCATGTCGCGTCTGTCTGTGGCGTCACCGTGCATAAGCCACAGGCCAGTTACTGTCTTATGCACGGTGACGCCACAGACAGACGCGACATGGAGTCGCACATTATTCAGCGCCTGGGAAGCCAGGCCCCGGGTGGTTTGAACGAAAAGCCGTAACATAACCCTCTGAACTTTTTTCACACACAATCCATGGTCCTGTGTCACCGAAGGATGGGTGTTGTGATTGCTAATTTTCACTATTCTTTTTTGTTCTTTTCTGCCCAACATTTTTTTTTTCTTTTTTTTTTCACACACAGTCCATGGTCTTCTGTCACCTAAGGATGGGTGTTGTGATAATTTTACTATTTTTTCTGGTCCTTTTCTCGCCCACCGTTTTTTTTGGCTCCCTTGTGTAACAATGGGAGTCTATGTTATAACCCTCCGTCGTCTGTCTGTCTGTCTGTCTGTCTGTCTGTGTGTGTGTGTGTGTGTGTGTGTGTCCAGAAAACTTTAACGTTGTCGTTTTCTCAGAAACTACACACAGCAGAGACACCAAACTTGGCATGCTGATAGACAACCATAAGACCTTTCAAAACATACCATTTTGAATGACCTTGACTCAAGGTCAAGGTCACTAACGCTGTCTGTATGAAAATTTTACATTGGCAATTTCACGGGATCTACAAAGACCAGAGGTTTGAAACTTTGCATGATGATAGACATTGATAAGAACTTTACAGATATACATATATTCAATGGCGTTGTGTCAAGGTCAAGGCCATACAAGCTATTTTTGTGAAACCTTAACATTGGCATTTTCTCAGAAATAACAAACAGCAGAGGCGCCAAACTTGGCATGCTGATAGACAGTGAAAAGACCTATGCACACAAACCATTTTAAATGACCTTGACCCAAGGTCAAGGTCATTAAAGCAGTCTGTTTGGAAATTTTTACATTTGCATTTTTTCAAAATCTAGAAGAACCAGAAGCATCAAACTTTGCATGATGATAGATATTGGCAACACCTTCACTGACATACCTGTGTTCAATGATTTTTATTCAAGGTCAAGGCCATGCAGGCTGTTTTTGGGAAACTTTAACCTTGGCATTTTCTCTGAAACAACAAACAGTTGAGGCACCAAACAAGGCGTGCTGATAGACCGCAATAAGACCTACCTTTTTGAATGACCTTGACTGAAGGTCAAGGTCATTAAAGCTGTCTGTTGTGAATTTTAACATTACCGTTTTCAGAGGAACTACAAATACTAGCGGCGTCAAACTTGGCATAATAATAGACATTGATGTGATCTCATTTTAATGACCTTGACCCAAGGTCAAGGCCCTACAAACTGTTTGGGGGAAAATTGTAATATTGCCAGGAACTCGGAACGCCAGACACTTTACTTGCCATGATGATAGATAGTGATAAGAGCTTTACAAACATACACTTTTGAATGACCTTGGCCCTTGTCACAAGGGAGCCATGGAGGCTTTTGCCTCTCTCGTTTTTTTTTTTTCCCGCGCCGTGTATGTCAGTACGTCCGCAGAGTTACCTTTTGCTTGTTTGTTGAAGTTATGTCCCATTTGTTTATGTCCTGAAGAAGGCGTAAGCCGAAACGTCGACCTGTGCCGTCCTTTGTCAAAGTTAAGTGGTTTCTGTCCCTTTTATGTCGCTTTTATTTGCAAAAGCAATTAAATATGCTGGCAGTGCACTTGAAACCCCAGGGCATACGCATTAACCAGAACATTGTGTCACATTTCCAGGTGCCAGACTTAGAGCTTGAGCCTGTCTCCAGTGCTGAGGCTTTTCCTGTTGTCGTTCACGGAACCTACCATAAATTCTGGGCAGCCATCCAGCAGCAGGTATGCGTGCATGTAATCTGTCGGAGCGGTAACAAGTGTATACTGGTACTAGCTGATATTTGCAGTACTCATCAAAGTTCTGGTAGACCCAGCCTGTATTGCATGATCACAGAATGAAACAAGTCTGCTGGCGGGGCCAAGCTGTCAGGACAACCATGACAAGCTCTACGTTAATAATCACATTAATAATTATATGCGCTTAATCCTAGATGTTTGGCTCAAAGCGTTGCCAGCTAATCCCAACACACATGCTTGTGTAAATCACACGCATTCTCTCATATCAACACATTACAGTCATTTGGTGCAAAGGGCCAAATCAGCAATTTAAATTTCGGAATTTTAGAATTAGAATTTATTTTTGAATTTTGTGGGCAGAACATTTCCAAAGCAGAGGGGGGGGAAGGAAGCCTGAATATACCCAGAGAGAACCCCCCAACAGTCAGCCCGAATGAACTGTGCCACATACAAGAAAGTAAAATTTTTTGCCCTGAATGCTGGTCACTGAATGAGACTCAAACCTGACAGCTGCATTGGTGACAAAGTTGTAACCACTAGACCTCCAACTGCCCTAAGCCGGGGTGGCCGAATGGTAGAGCGTTGGACTTCTAATGCTCGGGTCGTGAGTTCGTATCCCAGCTGGGGCCAAATATTTGTGCTGGCTTTTTCATCGTTGCCCCGTCTTTGATATCACCAGTATGTGTTGGAAAAGGACGTTAAACCCCCAAACACCCACCCCCACCCACCCGACTGCCCTAAATACAATACAAAGAATTAAAATTATACTGCAGCAGTATTCTCACCTTTGACACTATATTGACTATGTGACATTGTTGTCAGATAGGATCCAGAACTTCAGCTATGTTATATTATTCTTGAATTTTATAATCATAACATCATTACATGGTAATTTGGGTGAAAAATATATGGAGTATGTTTCGCATTTGATGATATGGTCCTGTGTTTATGTTGCCAGGGTCTGAAGAGGATGAGCAGAACTCACGTCCACTTTGCTGCCGGTGAACCTGGTGAAAGTGGTGTAATCAGCGGTGAGTGCTATTGTAAATATACTCTGTGGGAAGGAAATCTCTGTAACTTTTATAAAACACTGGTAACACTAGATGCATTTATATCATCAGTGAATTCACATGATTTTTTTGTGCAGTGTGTCTGCTAGAGTTGCTAATTATGTCTTCAGTCGAATGTCACATTTGATTGGGCCAGTTTTGTCTTTTCAGGAATGCGGAATTCCTGTGATATAATGATCTATCTGGATTTGGAGAAGGCACTTAGTGGTAAGTACATGAACATCATGCAAAATGTGACCCGTTCTCGCAAAAGGGACCATAAGTCGCGCTAGGCCGAACGCCGCTACAGGCGAAAAGAGTGCCGGGGGTCAGTATGGCCGCCTTGTGAGTAGCCAACTTTAACTGCTGATGTCTCTGTCAGTTTTAGTAGCACAGCTTTCATTCTTATGTTGAATTAAACTGCATAACCAGTAGACTGTAGTGATGTACATATCTCAAAATTGATCATTTTCAACTTATGGTCCCTTTTGTGAGAACGGATCACAAATGTGTGTATTGATATACTGTAATACCCAGAATTGTTTCTTTCTTTTTTTTTTGGTAAGGTTGCGATAGTGGTGGGTAAGTTGGCATGTGTGTGGGACAAAGTAATGCTTCTTTGTGTTTGTGTACCAGATTATTTGTGACATTGTTGTCAGATAGGATCCAGAACTTCAGCTATGTTATATTATTCTTGAATTTTAAATCTAAGCGATGTTATTTTCCATACAGAGCTGATCCCTTTTTTTTTCTTTTTCTTTTTTTTTTTTACAAAACAGGCTTTGAACTGGGGCATTGAAATGGATAATTTATTTTTATCCACAGGTGGTCTAAAGTTCTTCCGATCAGCCAACAATGTTATCCTGTGTGCTGGCAATCAGGATGGTGTAATAGAGCCTACGTTCTTCAGCAAAGTAGTCGACAGAAGAACAGGTGAGTGAAAAATTTGTACAGGGTAAGTGTGGTCTGCTCATCTAGGTTCCCATTAAAGATGCATCCTGCAGGTCTTTCAAGCTCACAGACCAACCTGGGCTATAACGGTGAGAAGAACATAACACCATTTAAATGAGTGTAAAATATGAATCATTTTGGTGGTGTTGTTGCTAATTATTACGATACGAGCCAAAATGTGAATCAAAACATGCGCCTCCCGTTCACTTCACTTGCAAGTGAAGTAGCGTGTTTGTATGAAACAAACTGTAGCTACGACCAAGTGGTTGTCTCAGTGCAACTATCACATGTTCGCTGGCGTTATTGCAAGTTTAATTACAAAACTCGAAATTACCTTTTGGGAGGACCACTGATCGACTCAACAGTGGTAACATCTGCAAAACTTATTTTTGACAGTGGAAGTTGCTCATCCTGCCAGGTGATACTTTAAATTTGCTGTTAACAGGACATGTAAAGACCTGAATGTACATACATGTTCTTTCAGATAATGATTCATCCCAGTCGTTAACACTGTTGTTTCAGGGAAACTGTTGTCCATAGAAGAGGATTCCCTGGTATCCGCTGCTCACTCACCTGAAGAAAGCCAAGCTCCCTCTACTGCTGTTAGTGCTGATGATTTAGCCGATGATTTGGAAAACCAAAGAAAATCTCGTAGGAAGAAAAAGAATCCATCATGAGTTGTAAGAAAGAAAAGAAAAGTTTCTGTTTGAAAACATTTATTATGTTTTACATGTGTGCGTGACTGTTTATTTTCTAAAAAGCTGGCCAATTCTTGTGCAACTGCACAATGTTTGTGTGGAATAAAGTTTTACACTGAAAATAAAACATATATTTGTTCATCTGTGTGTGTGTGTGTGTGTGTGTGTGTGTGTGTTATGGGAAGAATATTTTGGATAAAGTATGCATGAAACAATAAATAATTACTGGGAAGATCCTTTTATCATTTGTGTAGCTTTATATGAAAATTGTGGAAATTTTAAAATGACTTTATGCAAAAAAAACCCATTTCCAAAAAACCAAATTATTTAACTATTTCTTGACTATGTCTAATTTGTATGGTCATCATACGAACAGTTCACAGCCAAATATGAATACACCGCCTCTCACTTGCGCATCAGCAAGAGTTTTCGCAAGTTTAATATATACAAATTCATAATGGACAAAGAACAGAAAAACCAGGCAGAAGTCACAGGAGAATGTTTTGCTCTGGGTAAAAAGGAGAATGTTTTGCTCTGGGTAAAAAGGAGAATGTTTTGCTCTGGGTAAAAAGGAGAATGTTTTGCTCTGGGTAAAAAGGAGAATGTTTTGCTCTGGGTAAAAAGGAGAATGTTTTGCTCTGGGTAAAAAGGAGAATGTTTTGCTCTGGGTAAAAAGGAGAATGTTTTGCTCTGGGTAAAAAAAGAAAACCAGACTGACATAAAACTAAACGCCACGCAGACTGATGACACACTCTTTTTTCATGTGGAAGAGGAAAGGAATTGGTATAATGACTGCGAAGTGGTTACAAGTAATTTGTTTGTGTCCTGAGGAAGGCGAAAGCTGAAACGTTGACCCGTGCCATTCTTTGTGAAAGTTAAGTGCTTTCTGTCTCTTTTATGTCGCTTTTATTTGCTTCATGTGGAAGAGCCGAGTCTAACCACTTCAACCAAACTGGTATTTTAAAAAAAAAGATCTTTTGCCATTTAGCCTGCATTTCTAACTGTTTCACAGCTCTACTATTGCTGCAGTGTGATAATAGGAACAAGCCACCAGTGCCCGTTTCACTTTTTCCCCAAGTCCTACAACCCTCTTGGGTATATCACTGCGAAACAGATAGCGGTGACCTTGACCCTCAGGATGACCCAAACGGCCATCACTTCCACATCCCCATGTGAAAACACTCCCTGCAGCTGTTGCAGCTGTACTGTGAATTCCCCCAGCACACACCACTGTTACTGACTCCATGTTGAAATGAGCTGGAGGGATGAGGGTGGGGGTGTACCGGGAGTCTTGATGACCCAGTCCTAACTTTCCCTTATATCCGCCCCCCCACGAGAAGACACGGCCATCATTGGTAAGTGCCAACGTGTGACCGTGATGTTCACCAACACTGCAACTGATCTTTGTGATGTGAACACTCTCTGGAAAAGCCACCTGAACAGGAGAAGAGGCATCTGACAGATTTGTTTCTCCGATGCCCAAAGCCCCATCCTTACCCTTGCCACAAACATGCACGCCACCTTGAGATGTTACAAAAGCAGAATGTGAGTATCCAGCTGCCGCCTGCACAACATCAACTTCTTGCAATGCGCTGATGACTCTTGGGGAGGAAATGTCATTTGTGGAGCCGTGGCCTAACAAGCCATGATGACCGCTCCCCCATGACATCACTCGGCCAGCATCTGTCCAAGCGATGGTGTAGTTGTGACCACAAGCTACGCCAACAACTCTGTGCTCTTGTGTGAGTCTGAGAACTGAGGGTGGTGTGAGAATCGCAACAGTGGAATCTGCTGAAGACTGTCCACAGCCCTTTCTGTGTCCCCACACCACAAGACTGCCTGCGCATGTGACTGCTGCCCCGTGCCACGACCCGCATGATATCTGCACAAAATTTGGATGTCACTGAAATATTATATAACACTGTACCTAGATTAATTTTAACATAATTTCCTTTCTTATACACTTACTGTAAACCTATTTTTTTATATTTTGCTTTTTATTTTAAACAAAAAACATAAAAACAACACCAAAACCAGCTTCTTAAAAGAAAGACATTCTTTGAAGAGACATGTAAACTTCAATACAATGGAAATGTGTACAACCCTGTCTGATTTTGTGGACACTATAGACAGAATCACAGTTTACCTGTATCATCATTAAATTAGCATATCTGTCTGTGTGTGTGTGTGTGTGTGTGTGTGTGTGTGTGTCTGTACGATCTCAGAATTTTAAACTAAACTGTAAAATTGATGACACTACATATATGACAATAGTTCTAAATTCATACCTGCAGCACCTTATCAGGCACTGAGATTTTCACAGGAGAAGGCAAGGTATCTTCACATCCACTGCCGAGACGTCCATACTTGCCACTGCCAAAAGTGTAAATGTCACCTCTGTCCGTCAGAACACCTGTGTACAGACCTCCACATGCTACCTGCTTCAAGCAGATGTGAAGTTTCCTGTCCCCTGGCAGTTTGACTATTTGTGGTGTATGTTCAGTTTGTTCATGGCCAGTGCCCAGTTGCCCAGACTTCCCTAGCCCCCAGGTGTACAGCAGTGTCTTTGTAGCCACTTCAGTGGCTTTGCCTTTGTTGACATGGGCGTTGCTCTCAGCCATTTCCTGGAATAAAACAAGGAAGTGTATATGTTGCATTGTGTCACACACGTGCACCGACACATTAATGATAAAAAATGTCATGTATATGATGTCGCAGTGCGCCATTGTGCTATTCTTCGAAGCAACTGCAATATAGTAGACTACAGCCTCAAACGGATCTGATGTTTCGAAATCGTCACATACAAAACTTGCCTGTCTCAAATCCTTGCTTGATTCTGCCAGTCTCCCGCGAAAGGGTACGATCTCCTCACTGTCATCCGCTGAAACCAAAGCAGTATGAAGAATGGTCAACTGATAGAAGTCTGGGCAGTTTTCGGTGCGACAACAGCATGCTATGAATCATCGGACTTAGTAGTTCTGAAAGCATTTCATGGCACCATCGTAGCGTCATTGGTGATATTCATGGGAGGCGACTCTGGAGTCAAATGGAAGGTAAGGGGGAGCAAAATTCGCGGCAATCGCGTTGCATGATGGGTATTGCTAGGGTAAATCAAGATGGCGGCTGCAAGCACCTGTTGGTGTTTGTTGGCAAATAACTCCCCTGTTCTGGTATAGTATTTATTTTCTTGTGGTACTTAAATAGATACCTAGCCTTCCTCTAAGAATGCTCTCCAATAATTTTTTTTCTGATCGTTCTCTAAAGCCTCGACGGGGCTTAAGATGGTACTTCCTTAGACCTATCTGCATCTGTCTGTGAAACTCTCATACTGCTACTGACGTCGTTGTCATTATTATTATCATTACTAATGGCGTTATTTTCAGGCTGCCAGCAAGAAAATAAGGTTACTGTTGACAGGAACTGGAAAATAAAATTGTTTAATTGACTTTTGTTGTTGTTGTAGTTTGTCTTTTTTCTTTGTTGTTTTCTTCTTGTTGTGTTGTTTTTTGTGTTGTTGTTGTTTGTTTTTGTTTTGTTTTGTTTTTGTTTTGTGGTGGAGAGGGGGGGGGGCCTCTCTCTCTCTTTCTTTGCCCTTCCCCCACCCCTCAGGCACTATGAGCGTGCATTGAAGTCTTCGTTGCACCCAAGAAATGGCCTGTCGTCGTCACCGTCATGTGTCCAGGATGACACAACAGATGTAGGGTGAATCCTGTGAGAAGTTCTTAGCTTGTTAGTTTTAGGACAGCCGTAATTTTGTTTTGAAACATAGGATGATGGCACAGTTCACTGGTAAAACATTCTATGCAAGAAATGAACTTGCGCTCTCTCTTTCTCTCTCTCTCTCTCTTTCTCTCTCTCTCTCTTTCTCTCTCTCTTTTTGTGATATAGTGGTATATGGACACAGTTAACTTACTGCATAATGGCAGGTAACAGTTTGCAAGAATTTTGTTTTAGCAGTTGTCTTGACTGGCATCCAGTTTTAATTTCAAGTGTCATTGACATTTAGGTGCTCATAATATTGATGCTGTTGTTTCAGGGAGAATAGGGGTGAAGTGCCTTCCTCTCCCAGCTGCTATAGCAGTTATTGAACGTCCTCGATCGGACCTGAGCAGTCATCATGTCTCGAGGGGAGTCGCGCATAAGCCATCTGAGCCAGTACTCAGAGTCAACAGTCCTAAACACAGATTTTGCAGAAGTCTCGACTTTGGAGCAGGATCTGCTGAATAAAGGTCACTCAGCAAAAGCAAAAGTGACCCGCTTCCAGGCTGGCCTTGACCCCATCAAGCCTGGAGACCCCTTGACCTTGCCAAAAAACAGGGCAGCAAAAGGCCAAGACCATGCTGCCAGGCTGAGAGAAAGGTTGTATGATCGACCGGAAACATCTGGTGTTCTCAGTTATGTCCGCCAACAAACAGTTGCCATGGGGAGGCCAGTGGTAAGAATCAATTCGTGATAATGTACATGTATGTATACATGTATTATGGCTGTTGCCCATATGTCCTTTATGCATTTCTCCACCAAAGAGTGTGTGTGTGTGGCGGGGTGCAAATGGTCAAGCGTTGGACTTTCAATGCTTGAGTCGTGAGTTTGAATCCCCGTTGGGGCCAGATATTTGTGCTGGCCTTTTACTCATTGCCCCATCTTTGGTATCACCCATACGTGGTGCCATGGAAGAGGATGTTAAACTCCCAAACACCCACCTACCAAAGAGTGTGTGTGTGTGTGTGTGTGTGTGTGTGTGTGTGTGTGTGTGTGTGTGAATGCTCAACGGAAAACGTACTATAGTTCATTAACAATTTTTTTTACCAATTTCAGTGTTTATAATATTTAAAAAAAAAAAAAAAATAGTAGTCTCAGTTAGAAATTTCTCGTCAAGCATGCATTGACTCTGTGGTTGTATCCAAACAGCAACTTGCTCCAATACAGAGGCCAACGTCAGGAAGACAGAACCAGCCAGAGGCAAACCTGTTTCGGACCACTCTTTTCAAAAAGGACTACGTGCAGCGTCAAAACCAGCTGAAAGAATTAAACAAAAAACCATCAGGACTGCAGCAAATGTATGTAATAAATGCATAGTGTATGCAGACAACATGTATGCATCCGCATGTGCACATGGATGCGCACACGCACACACACGCACACACACACACACACACACACACACACACACACACACACACACACACATACGCACACGAACACACACACACACACACACACACACACACACACACACACACACACACACATTTCTCGTATTAAACAAAAATAAACATTTGGATGGCAGCAGATGTAGTTGATAAATGCATATCAAATACACAGTCACACACATATATATATAGATGTATGATTGCACGTGCACACACACACACACACACACACACACACACACTCACTCCTCGCACATCATACTTTCCTGCATTCATGTTTAATTGACATATACAAGGAAAGGGTGCAAAGCGATAAGTATATATGCAGTCCTTTCTTACGCAAAGAGTGACGTCATTATACTCTCTCTCTTTTTCTTCCTTTTTGGTGATGGAGGGGGGGTCTTTTATTTCCTTTTACTTGTTTACATTTTGAACTGTTGTTGCCTACACTGGTTACTTTCCTGCAAAGTCTGAACAGACAAACGGCCAGCATCAAGGCGGCAGAAGAGGAGACGGCCAAACAGCGTGATTTCTACGCTGGAGCTGATGACTTGAGTTCTGTTTCTGATTATGGTAAGGATATATATATGTGAACCAACCTCACTGACCCTTTTGGTACATGTATCCTGAATTTAACAGGCCTTCACTCTTGCAGATAGCATCTGATTTATGTATTAGATAATGGAAAATGAAGAATGATGCACAGTACACTGCATAATGGAGGATAAGATAAGATAAGATAGATTTATTGCTTCTTAGTTACAATAAAGAAGAATTTGCTTTGCTCCTCTTGATAATAAAACACAATTGATATACACAAACATACCATATAAATACATATACACATTCACACACTCAGTCATTGGCTAAAACACAATTTAAGAGAATAAGCACTGGCATTGCCTCACATTACACTATGTTAAACAAGCACTAAGAATAACAGTTAAAAAGGAGGGGCAAGCCTAACACAGAATACAGATCACAGATAACAGCTCTCTCTACATATATGCTAGTAGATTAATAGGTCAAGAATTTGGTTCGTTTAGTAAGAGAAGCGAAGTGCCAGCACTGCTTAAAAGCCTGTTAAGATGTCAGTCTGAATTATACAGGTATGTTGGCACTAGTGTGTATAAACTGTATTGTGCCATACATGTGCACTGTAGAAGCACACGTATGGCAGAATGGGGAGAGCGGTGGTCTAACAGGTAGCACGTCAGACTTAGCCGCTGCACTACTGAATGGCCGTCTCCGCTGTCATGGCGATGAAGCGTGGGTTCGAGCCGAGGTTGAGCTTGTGATATGTGATACTGTTTTTAAGTTGTTTCTCTATAGAGAAACAACTTTATGAGACGGGGCAGATTTTGCTACGCGCAGCAGCAAGTTTCAGTGATACAAAACAAGACTGTGACGTTTCTCCACACAATACTTACTTTCACGCACACAGTGACGTAACGAAATCTGCGTCATAGACACCTTACGTGCACACTATGCTGCTGCGTTCTTTTTGGCGGGAGTTGTGAGACGTGTGTGTGTCTGTGTGTGTGTGTGTGTGGACGGATGTAATGATGGCTATCTCCTAAACCACCTCGTTGGAGGCCTTTTTACTTTGAGATAAAATGGGAATCCACCTTCTCCAGACCTACCTTTCACGATTTTTAGCCTACTGCAATTTCAGAAGAGTTATCGCCAATTTAAAAAAAATCGGTCATGTTACGAATTTTTTCGAAAAAAATGTTCAAATGGCTTCATTTTCTGAAATTGGGAAGATCATCCAATTATACTGCCTGTTTTCGTAGCACAGCTCCGTAGCTCTGACAGGTTTTGTGTAAGAAAAATATTTCCGAGGTAGGGGTGGTTTGCATATAAGGCCAAATATCTATGAAAAGACTCCTTCAAATTATTCATCATTCCGGTATTTTTGTCAGTTGTGCCAACTGCACATATGACATGAACTACTGCACTATTATAGCTTTAGTATTAAGAATAGCAGAGCTTTTAGATAAACACATTTTTTCACGTTTCTGCGAGAAGCGCCGGTCAAAAAAGTTCCAATTTTGCAATTTCGTAAGTATAATCCAAGGCACATAAGTCCACGTTTCATCAGCTCTCTACATCTTCCAGATTTTATGTCAAAATTAATTCAGTCACGGAAGTCACAAAAGCAACAAGGAAATCACAAGATATGTAGAAGTGTCATCTGTCAGACGAGCGGCGTGAGGCTGACGTCAAATGTTTGGTTCACAGACAAAATCTGCAAGTATCGTCACTGCTTCCGACATTTCATCAGCCCTCTAGATCTTCCAGATTTCATGTGAAAAATAATTCAGTCGGAGAAGTCACAAAGCCAACAGGGAAATCACAAGACATGAACAAGCATCCTCAGACGACCTCAGTGCTAGAGGCTGACGTCAAAAGTTTAGTTCATGGAATTGACGTCATCTCTCTCTCTCTGTATGACGACCTGCCTGAAGCTGACGTCAAATGTTTAGTTCACGGAACTACGTCTCTCTCTCTCTCTCTCTCTCTCTCTCTCTGGGGAGCCAGGGTGGGCGAATGGTAGAGCATTGAACTTTCAATGCTTGGGCCGAGAGTTCGAATCCCGGCCGCTGGGGCCAAATATTTGTGCTGGCCTTTTTCTCGTTGCCCCGTCTTTGATATCACCCTTATGTGGGGGAAAAGGACGTTAAACTCCTAAACACCCACCCACCAACCCTCTCTCTCTCTCTCTCTCTCTCTCCCTTCTTCCCCCACCCGGCCCCACCCCCAGTCATGTGGCTATTCGGTCGAGGTCGTAGAGGATCTAGTGTCACTGGTAGAACTTGGAGAGGGGAGAACCGGCAACAATAACAACAAAACAGACAAAATAAAATGAAGTTTGGAGAAACAACTTTGTAGGACGGGGCCGTTCCTCCTTGTTTTTTTTCCTGAGTACCCGGCTGCTCATGGGGTGTGTGTGTGTGTGGGGGGGGGGGGGGGGGTCTCTCCGGTTTATCCAGCTTTCCTGCCCCAGCAAAATTAAAACATAGGATACTGTGTTACAGCGGCAACACAATTCACCTGAGGAAAGCAGCCCATAATAAAATAGTAAAAAAAACTTTTTTTTTCAGGTGATCGTGACAGACTACCGGATGAAGAAATGGATCTGTTTTCCCACGTGTCTGATGACAAAGCCAGTGAGGCCAGCGGGCCTTCAAAAAGCTTCACTACAACAAGTGCCATGAAAAGTGGTGTGCCAGATATGTCAGACAGTGAATCCATGGGTGCAAGTGAGAAGGACGTCTCAAGGGGAACCCCTGTTTTGCCAAAGCCAGGAAGCCGACCAGGCAGTGTGACAGGAGGGCTTGGCCCACGACGGTTGTCAGCCATTAGTCTCGACAGGGCTCAGCCAGCGCAGCCGATAGTACGGCCACCTCGACCAAGCAGTGCCACTGTTCCCGGCAGGGTCAGGTCAGGAAAGAGAGCAGCTTCGGGCAGGATGGACATGTCCAAGGTTCTCTCCTACTTGAAGAAGAACAAGTATGATGACAGAGGTCAGTGCTGTCTAACTACATAATAATTGGAATTGTCGTGTGATTACAAAAAACAAAAAAAAACAAAAAAACACTGAAAAGAAAAAGTGTCTTACACAAAGTTCTCAGTGTGCGTAGAAGGCTTTTGAACTTGTGTGGATGAGAGGATGGTGGTGTTTGAGTGTACATGTACAACCAGTGTTTTCCATAGAGTATATATATATATCTGTATTGAACTTCAAGTGAAATCTGTCTGTGGTGCCAACTCATTCACGATGATAATCTCCAAATCATCGACATTAACCACCGAATGGTTCCCTTCAGGGAAGGGACGCAACTCTGGCTACAACTATTCTGTTGTCTACTTTGAGCTAAATTCGTACAAACGGGCAGGGCATGGCAGTACGAGAAAAACGTGCAGTTGCTTAAATTTTCTGCGTCAGGTTTGCATTTTTTTTTGCGTATTTTACACATTATGTGTAATCAGAAATGCTGACAATATCACTATTTTATGGTTGGCTACTGTCTTTAGTGCCTGAAAATGACAGTGTCTATGACAACCTGATGGAAATGAGGGAACGTCTCGGCTGGGTGACCAAGATCCCACGTCATGGACCAGACTGCAAGAAAGACATGCACAAACTGTCTGATATACCACTGGATGAAAAGGTCAGTGGATTCGTAGTTACCCATGCTTCACTAGCACTTGTATTGCTGGTGTGAGTGCATGCATGATTTTTGAATTTCTTTCTATAGTCATACATTTCTTTGGATAGCAATTTTCATAGCACTGATGTAGATTTTGGGTGTTTTCAGGATCTCTTTTTTTAGATTGTAAGGCGCCTAGAGCTCGTTCCCCAGGGATAGGCAGCCTATAAATATTCTTCTTCTTCTTACTGTTATTATCTCGTATTTATTTAGCCAAGTAATTCAACTTTTTTGGTTGCAGTGTGTATCATGTATTCTTGTGATTTGTAGGAAACTCTGTTGGCAAAGGAAGATGATGGCCAGTTCCTTTACTGCCTGCCCCGAAATCGTGGACACCCCCGAGCTCGCTATGACCCGTATGACCTGCAGGTTGTTTCTGCCAATACTGCTCGCAAACACTCGGTGTACTGGACGGTCACTGCCTCCTACATCACCATGGTAACTGAAAGACAATGTCATGAGTGTTAATTCTATAAAATCTGAAAAGTTCCAGTTGGATCTGACTTGTAATTACTGTATGTGCTGTCTAGTGTACAACATTATAGAACTGTAACTCAAAGGGTGTGATTGCTTCTCTTGGCATTAGGATAGTGTCTTTGTTTGTTTGTTTCTTTGCAAATGCTGTCGGGGAGCCGGGGTGGTCGAATGGTAGAGCGTTGGACTTCTAATGCTCGGGTCGTGAGTTCGATCCCGGTTGGGGCCAAATATTTGTGCTGGCTTTTTCATCGTTGCCCCGTCTTTGATATCACCCTATGTGGTGGAAAAGGACGTTAAACCCCCAAACACCCACCCCCACCCTTGCAAATGCTGTCTACATAATCATAATGTTTCTCTCCAGATTTAGGGTGTGTGTGTGTGTGTGCGCATGTATGGAGCAGGGGTCCTTATTAGTAAATAATTGAAACTTGCCCTTAAAACACTAAACTTTCCTATAGTATGTGTTTCCATTATCCAGTGTGATGAGCGAAAACAGGGGGCCGGTGATGACCAGACTAGCACCACTCCCTCCCTCTGGTGGTTGTGGGAGAGACGACTCTTCTACATGGTGTTTGACTTTCCTGTGTTTGTCAAGTTCAGGTACGTAATGGTTTTCATAATCTTCAGTTAGTTAATATCTGAATTATGCCTTCAAGAAGATACTTTATTGTATAAACAGAATAAAATTCCTATCCATTGTTTTTTTGCAGGCTTTGGAAGTCTTTCAAATTGTGGATGCATTCCATCCGGCACCAGAAGAACTCGGGAAACAAGTGAGTCTGTTCTAATGTTTTGTTTTTAAGTGAATGCTTTCTCATAGTCTGTTTGCGTAGCAGCAGGTGTATGGGGGGGGAGTGTGTGTGTGTGTGTGTGGGTGCACGTGTGAGGGGGTGGGGGTGGGGGGGTGGGGGATTAGTCAGTCCTGCTTTGATGAGCTGCATCCAGTGATTGTGTCATCAGTTTATGAAGCTGTTTTACTGTTCATTTTCCCAGCAGACTAGGAGAGCATCTTCTCTTGAGTGCTTCAGCCAATACCTCTTTTCAAAGACATCATTTAGAGTATGACAGGGGAACACGCTTCGGCACATGCATAGTGATATTTTGCTAGAACTGAAGAAATTGGTGGTAGAGCCCAAGATGTTCGTTATTGTTATATCGACCCATTCAAAATGTTGCAGGGCCGTCCTGTATAAGACGCTGTTCGTGGCAAACGAGGTTCTGCAGGGGGCACTGATCCACATCCAGAGTTTATGTGAGGCTGCCAAGGGAGCAAACAAGGAGGGCAGCATGATCTCCCTTGTTGACCTCGACTCATCACAGACCCTGACCTTGGCTGAGTTTCAGGCCAGGCAGGACCGTCAATGTGACAAGGCGTTCGAGATGCTAATGGCACTGAGAGAAAAAGTCATCGAGCTTGTGTGGGAATCATGTGCGGTAAGGTTTTGTTGTTGTTATTTTGTTTTGTTGGTGTGTTGGGTTTTTTGGGGGGGTTTTTTGGTTTATTTGTTTGTTGGTTTTGATTTTTGTCGTTGTTTCAGGGGTACGTCGTTTTTTTGTGGTTTGTGGTCTCGTCTCTGTCAATCACCATAGTAGATATAACTAGTTTCCCAGGGCTCGAACTGTGTTCAAACTAATCCAGCCATATGTCTGAATAAAGATTTTTTTGGTGATTGTTTGAGAAGGAAAGGTGTGAAGAAGGGTGGGTGGGTGTTTGGGGGTTTAATGTCCTTTTCCACCACATAGGGTGATATCAAAGACGGGGCAACGATGAAAATGCCAGCACAAATATTTGGCTCCAGCCGGGATCAAACTCACGACCCAAGCATTAGCCTTTATGCATCGGGATGCGAGCCGGCTCGCATCACTCTCAACAGCCATAGGCACCGAGCCGCGAACCGATTCGTGTCACCCTAAACAGCCGGCAGCTGCATGCGCGTCAGCAGGGAAGTAGGTCACTGGCCAAGCTCGCGATGTCAAAGAGTTAAAAGTCCAACGCTCTACCATTCAACCACCCGGCTCCCCGAAAGGTGTGAAGAAGAAAAACATTTGATAAAATGTGGGGACTGACAGATATCTGTACATACATGTGAAAGATGCATGCACTGTATTGCAGACTGTGGCAGAGATGGAGGGTATCACACAAGGCATTCGTGAGGAGACGGGTCGGAGAGTGACAATCCAGAACCCACCGGCCAGCAGCAGTGTCAGCCTGGTCCAGTCTGGTAGTCGCCAACACACCAGGAACAGAGCCACTGGAAGTGAGGAAAAGAAGGAGGAACCACGAGGTAGGCAGCAAGAGTTGGATGTCTGGTCATCAGTAGGTGGACAGTTTGTTTACGCAGAGCTGTGTGCTAGAATTTTCTCAGCAACCAGCCCCCGTAGTGTAATGATCAGCACTTCGGACCATTGATAAGTGACCCAGGCTTGAATCCCAGCTGAGGCAAGCGGAATTTTTCTACCTAGGTTGGCTCCTGCCCAGAGTGGGTGTGCTATGGGCCCAATGGGCTTCTGAGCCCTCCTCAGGTTCCACCCATGGCTTGGGAGGACTACCACTGGAGCTGGCGAAGAGTTGGGGCAGCAAAAATAAAAACCCGAAACCTCTCAGCAAATCCTTGGCTTTACTGAAAGTAAAAACGGTGTATTCAGGCAGCTGATTTTTGACCAGTCACCAGAATCGCTGCTTCTCTGCATTCCTGGTCTGTGAAAACTAGCTGTACTTCATGGAGAGAGGGCTTCATACACATACAAAACTGTTTCACTTCATCTGTGCTCATTGTGGCTAAATGACCATATTCTATGTAATGTCTTTAAAAAAATCTAAAATGAAAATGGATGCTCTTCAGTTGCTCATGTCTAAATGGTTTCTGGGGGTAATAGTAAGTAATTGTATGCTTTTTTAGACGTACTGCTCATCAGTAACAAGCTGCTGCTGAATTGTCTGTTGTCCAGAAAGGCTTGCACTGAATGTCTGTCTGTTAAATTCAGCTGGCAAGCCTCTGTATGCGGAGATCGCAGAATGGCGCAAGATCCTGGCTCGTCTCGCCTGCTTCCTGAAATCGGTGGACTACACGCTGCAGGAACTAATGCGCCACCTTGTGTTCTCGTCCACGCAGCGTCTGCTTGACCACCTCGTCACCAGCTACCATGCACCTGAGGAAGAAGACATGGATGATGATGATGATGCAGCTGGACAGGTGAGTAAGCAAGTCTCTTGGCACTGACACTTACGCATTTCAAGACAGCTCGTAACTAATACTTCAGAACAGCTGTGCTTGGGGGTGTGCTCATCCGCTTGAAGTAGTTTATTTTAATGATTAGTACGGTATGGGTGACTTCTCCTCGTGCACATATCCATCTCTTCTGAAATGCTCATGGCACCGCAGGGCTGGAGGATGAAGCAGTGAAAGCCTGTTGCTGCTAAGCGCTACTCTATGTGCAAACCTCCACCCTGCTATTCACTCTGGCTTATGCAAACTTTTTGCCAGACACTACGAGAAAAGCACGTATAGTTTAACTGATATGACTGAAACATGGAAAGATTGATTGTAGAAACCAGTAAGTCTGTTAATGTCATTTAAGGAAAAAAGACCCTTATGTCAATCTTTTTCACCCCTTCTCCCATACAGTGATGTCATGGACGTACTGTGTACATGGCAGAGTAAAGGGGTGGGGCTTTGTGGCGTTGTCTATTGTAGATTGACCTTTGATAGACTGACTATAAAATCAGAGGGTAGTTCTTAGTATGATTTTCCCCTCAAAAGTGGTAAATACAAATGATGTACTACAGACAGATACAAGTAGTGAAGTACTTATGATGTCGCACTTTATTGTGCGTGCAGAGTGACATCAACTCATCGAGAGCCAGCAGCTCCAGGATAGGCAGGTAAGTGAGAAATGATAGATCTGTATGTTCTTTTAATCCACAGATGAAAGGATACGAATGCACCAGGCCTCAGAATGCCTATATATTCCAGGCATGGGAATTGTCCGCCTAAAGGCAAATTTCCGCTTAAATGAAATTGAGTTTCCGCCTAAAAAAGGAAATTTCCGCCTAAAAACATCTGTAATTTCCGCCTAAATCAAATTGGGTTTCCGCCTAAAAATAAATTTTTCCGCCTAAAAAAGGTCTGGTTGATAAAAAAAAAAATGCAGCTAAGCTTTTCTTTTCACGGATTGCCGCCGAGTTGTTGGCCGCCCGCTTGAGTTATGCGATACCTAAAAGGAAAGTACAGCCAAAGCCGGTAGATAATGCCCCCCCCCCCCCCCCCCCCACCTTTCACTTTCTTCGGGTAAAGTCCTTCTGAGAGATATAACATGCCAAATGTTAAACATAAATTGCTTTCATCCTGTATTTTGCAGGAGGCACCAGCCCGACTCGGACCTCAGCTTTCTCTCTGATTACTCAGGGATGCGTCAGAAAAAAACGAAAGATGTGACAGCTACAGGCTACGTGATCCCACACTATGACTTTGATCAAGTGGAAGAGGTCCAGGGTCCTCCTGACGTTGATGAAGTCCTGGACGAAATTCGCCAGCGAGACGTTGTAGAGGAAGTGATCACCCCCGTCTTCTTCATCAACCTTGTTCTAAATGTGCCGGCCAGAACACGCAGCGGATCTGTAAGGACGTCCGCAGGAAGTCGACGCACATCGAAGGTCAAATGGTCTGTGCCGAACACAGCGTCACCGTCCAAGAAGGGTGTCACGTTCCAAGAGGTGGAGGAATCCGGTGGGTTTAGTTTTTGTGTCTATAACTTTGCTTTCTTTGTAAAACTCTTTAATAGACTGATTGTTTTACACTTTCATTGAAAAAAAAAAAAGACTGTTAAGCACAGAACAAAGAATAAAGCTGGATGGGTTAGCTTCTCTTTTTTTATTTAATTTGCAGAAAAATGTCTATTTTTACACAGTCATTCCAAGGGAATAAGTGCCAGTGAAATGCTTACCAGTGGGGTTTTTTTTTGTTTTGTTTTGTTTTTCTCACTACTTTACTGTCCCTATCGGGAAATTCAGGCTGATTCCAACATGGGAAGCATGTCACTGCGGTGCAGCACCACCCAACCTACGTATCCTGTTTTTAAATTTTTGCTGGGGGAGGAAAGCTGTATATCCTAAAAAGAAACCCTCAACGAGCAGCCCGGTAGCCAGGAAAAACCGGTATCACATATCACAAGCATGACATCGGATCAAACCCGCGTTTCATCGCCGTGACATTGGTGAAGGCCCTTTAGTAGTGCAGTGGCCATATTCTAAGCACTACCTTTTAGATCTCTGCTTTTCCTTAGCCTTGTCAGCCGTTTCTCTGCAAACCATCGATTTCTGAGACTTTTTGCACTCTTTGACATCAGTTTTAAAATGCAGAATATGTTTTCAACATCAGATTCTGAGTCAGAGTCTGATGCAGAAGAGTATGAGAGTGAAGATGAGGGAATGCAGACGATGTCGGAGGATGACGACCATACAGTTGTGACGTCGGGGACGAAGAGCGCACTTAGCAGCAGAGGATTTGCTTATGCAGATCAACCCAAGAGGTACAGAAATCTTGTGTTCTTTTCTTTTGACATGTTGCTGAAAAGGTATTGAAAGAATAGTTTATCACCTAACATTTTGAGACACGTCTTTCAGCTATTTTTTTCATACAACGTTTTCCTGATGTTTTCTTGTTTGTTGAACTAGACAGAGTGCTGGTGACTTTGCAATGGCTGAATGAAGTTTCTGTGTCAAATTTGGCCTGATCAATGAGAGACTTATTGCTTCAATTATTTTTTTAAATTGATTGATTGATTTCCTTATTTATTTTACTAAATTTTACTGCCAGTCATTTTTCTTTCAAGCAGCAGACAGGGAGTTTGGAATTGGGATTTTTTTTCTTTTTTTTTCTGCTCTGATTCTCCCTGACTTCTGTCTTGTGACAGCCAAGAGAAGCAGAGAGATGGTCGTCAGCCCAAGTCTTTCGTCACTCTGTCACCCAATTCTGGAGAATTCCAGGACAGCATTTCTCACATGATTGGTGTTTTTGAGGATACTGTGTGTAAGTATTAGAGACAAGAAGATTCGTTGTTTCTGAAACTGTACCTCTATACCATCTCTCTCTCTCTCCCCTTTCTTTCTCTTTTCTTCTTTCTTTCTTCTTTCTTTCTTTCTCTCTCCCCCCCTCATCCCCCCCCCCCTTTTTTTTTGGGGGGGGGGGGGGAGGGGGGAGTATGTGGTTAGGGCACATGTATCAAGGAAGGTAGACTCTTCTGGAGTGAGATTTACTTGCAGTATTTATTTTTGAAAACTGCATTCACCCTGCATTGAAACAATTTTTTTTTTTTTTTGTCCATCAACTTGCCTGACCCCACCATTAATCTGCATACAGCCAAGTTTGTGCCGATGCTGCGAGAACCACGTCTGGCTGTTTTCTACTCCCCACCAAAACATGATCTCCGCCTGAACTTTGACGAAGAGGAAGAGGAGGAACGCCGTGAGATGCAGAAACCGTGGCCAGACCTTGACCTTATCCTGCATGACGATCCCGCCTACCAGCGGCTGCTGTCAGGGATCCAGTCGTACATGGATATGGAGCTGGAGCTGCTGAACCAGTACATGACGGTAACACAAAATGGTGGATTCTGTATGACGGTAATATAAAATGGTGGATTCTGTATGATGGTACTACAAAATGGTGGATTCTGTATGACGGTAATACAAAATGGTGGATTCTGTACTGCACTGTACTGCAGTTCACTCAAATGACATAGTAAAAGTTGTTTTTATTCGTTTTAAACTGTGGTCCAGGCTGCAAGTCTAAGCAACAAATATGAACCCGGGTCTCCCGGTCCATGGTTGAAAGTGCTAACCACTACACTGTGGAGTCTGGTACGCTGACCTATTTCAGATGAATAGTCTCGTCTGTTTGGTACTCTGGCGTAAATCTATATCTGTAGTGTGCATGGAGTTTTGCTTCGCCCACACAGTAAAAATGTTACGATTTTAGTGGTACAATTAAAACACTACTACAGGGCTGACAGTATTTGAACCCTCAGAATGTAAAATTTCTCTTTGAGTCCTTTTGGCATTTTGATCAGTTTTACTTTCACAACGATCCTTTTTTTGCGTGTGCGTGCAGAATTACCATCAGTACTGTCTGATGGTTGACCAGTCGCAGCAGATGAACGTGGAGGAGTCCATGGCAAAACGTGAGTGGTCGACAGACGACTTCAACCAGGTGCTGGCAACTCACACAGAAATGGTGAGTGATGGCTGTTGGACTTGTCTGGAGTTTGCTTCATTATTTAGCTCACTATTACAGTGGATGTAGGTAGTACTGGTAATTTACTCGTGTAAGTAAAACTGCAACTTTATTTATATATTTTTTATCTTTTACATTTTTAAAAGGGGCTTATGCAACCATTGTTATACTAACAGATCGTTCTGAGCTGTTTTCATGGTATCTATCAACACACCACTTAGATACCTTGACTGTGACAGCATATGTAATGATGGCACTATGCCAACAGAAGCATAGTCGATGATGCAGTGACCACACCGAGTGCTCCAGAAGTGTAGCAACAGTCGTAAAATTTGAATGTTTGACCGTTCACGCTAACTGTAAACAACACTGTATTGCGATAAGAGCTGTACTAATCATCAGAATAGAGTATTTTGTGTGTACATGCACACTCATGATCTAAACTGTTCCACAACATAAGTTGGCTTAGGATAGATGGAATTAACCCGTTTTATGTTTATGATTTTTTTTTTTTTTTTTTTTTTTTTTGGGGGGGGGGGGTCATCATTATCATTACTGTACTTTGGGTATTTTGTTGTTGTTGTTTTTGTTAATGGTTATTTTTGGTTGTTTGTTTTGTTTTGGAGAAAAGGTATTAATCTTTTTCTGCTAAGAAGTTAGTTCATCATTTAAATTAGTAAAAACTTTTACAGGAGTGTGTGTGGGTGTGTGGCCTAAGCTTCTATTGTGGCTTTGTGCATTTGTGAGTTTGTTTTATGTGTAACATTTGTGAAGATACGTCGCATGAAGAAGATGGTGATGAAGAGGCGTGTTGCCATGGTGCTGGTACTGGCGGAGAACTTCTGTGAAAGCACCACCCCCTACCCGCAGAAAGTGCTGACAGCTGTTCATCAGAAACTCCCAGTGCTGGCCAACAAACGCAACGATGACCTCTTGACCATCATTAAGGTTAGTAGTTCAGGTGTTTGGTGCGCTTTTAAGATTATTTACAGGTCAGTTCTTTTTTTTCTTTCTTTTTTTCTGCTCTATTGTCCCGTTCCGGGAGCAAGTCGCTGCGGTGCAGCGAAACCCAATTCCTTTTCCAGTTTTGCTGTGAGAGGAAAGCCATATAACTTGGAGAGAAACCCCCAATGAGCAGCCTGGTGGCCAGGAAAAAATGGCATCATATTGCAAGCTTGCCTGGACTCGAACCTGTGCCTCATCATTGTGACAGCGGTGATGGTTGTTCACTATTAAACCACCACTGTGCACATCTGTACTCGGAAAAGCCAAGACATGCTCCACCCCCCTCTGCCAGAAGTCTCCCCCCTGTCATCTTTAAGACTTTCATTTACAGGAAAAAAGCAATGCACGACTTCAATTTTGTTTGAATTTTTCCTCAGGGTGCTTCGCGACGTCTCGACAAGTTCCCCGACACCGTGGAAGAGTTTGTGGACCACCTCTCCTTCCTCGGCCGCATGTCCACGGAGCTTCCCGCCCTGGAGAAGGAGTACAACATCGTGAACAAGATGTTCACCATTGCTCGTGACTACAACGTGGACATCCATCCTGAAGATCTGGCTCTGTACAAGATTCTCGCCCCCAGCTTCCAGCATTTGAAGGTTAGGGCGAGATTTGGAGTTGAACTCTGTACAGATTCATTTCGGCTGTTGAGTGTGGTCAAACCTGCTTGAAGCAACCCCTCAAAGGGACAGAAAGAAGTATTGGTGTTCTCACTCTTAGACAAGGTGCACCCTGATACAGTAGCCGCACTAGGAATATGAGGTTATTTTATTCAGTAGCACACAGAAGACGACTGGACTTAACAAAGTATTGTCTCTGCACATTGGTGATGACCTCACGCGTAGGCCTCTATGACACTGTAGATGCTTTACTGAATGATGAGGCAAGATTTTCCAGATCTGATAACTCCTTAATGCCAATGAAGAATTTGCAATTTTAATTGAAATCTAGGAGCCACATCAAGCCACTATAATGGAATTTGCAGCAGGGAAGGCCCAATCCTTGCGTACTAGTGGCTTGAAGTGGCTGCTACTGGTGTGCAGTGGCTTGTTCTTTTTAACACGTCTTATCATACAGCGGGCAGGGGGTGGCCAGGCGTGGGCTCTTTAAGACATAATGTGAAAGAAAGAGACAAGCAAAATTGGCTGGTGAAGCATTTTTGAGCTCTGCCACACACCTCAGTTCTCATGTTATGTAACATTGCCTTCCATCCCTCCCACAGTCAACCATCCTGTACTGTGAGGCCAAGAAGGACGACAACATCCGCAAGTTCTCCTCACACCTGGACACGCTCATCGACAACATCCGCACCAAGCTGATGGAGCTGAAGAGTCGCGTGCAGGACCCTGACCTGCTGCACGAGGAAACGATGGCAGTGTCCGCGCTCGAGACCATCCGCAACCTGCAGGAAGAGGTGCAGACAATGTCCGTGCGCGCTCGGAGCTATGCCAGCTACCAGGAGCGATTTGGGAGCTCACTGTCTCGCACCAAGAAGAGTTACTATGGAGAGTAAGTATTTTGAGATTGTCCAGTGCTTGTTAGGATGAAACCGTGATTTTTTTTTGCTTTCTGTCATTAAGTTTTTGAAATAGTTGTGATAGGCACAGGCACAAGATGCCCAGTGGTTTTGCTCAGTCTTTCACATCCTTGCACTTGTTTTCACTTTGACATGAAGTTAGACTTGTGCTTGATACTAGTTCAGTCAGTAATCTATTTTTCTTCTCCCTCAAACATCTTGAGATATATGTATCCACATGTGCATTCATGAGCATTACTTATAACCAGTAAGTGCCATTCAGTGTGAGCTTTTCTTGAAATGTCATTGCATATCCAATCTCATTCTCCATTTGTCCCTGATGCAGCCTGCTTACCATGGACAAGAAGTCTGACACCAGCGCACAGGAAATCCAGACTGACCTGTCTGAGATAGAACGAGACCTGACCTTGCGTGGGTTGCTATGGCAATCACTAGAAGAGTGGACACGATTGGTGGATGAGTGGACTGCCACCGCTTTTGACTCTGTCAATGTGGAGTCACTCCAGAAGAACGTGAACAAGTTTACACAGACAGTCTACATGTTGGAAAAAGGTCTGGAAAACAAAGCACACACATTTATGAATGAAGAGTTCACAACAGACTATTGTGTTGTGAATCCGTGCACTGAATTTCACAGTTCTTCACGCCATCAGAGATGTGTTGCATGCTTAATACGATTGTGACAAACCAACAAAAAGAAAAGGAGAAGTCTAGAGACAAGAACAGCATAGAAAGTGGATTTATATTACCATATACATAATGAGTGTTTAATTTGTCTGTAGACCAGTTCTGGCAAGCAAGTCCAAGATTCTGATCAAGTACAAGATTCTGTCATGTGACAGTTCTGATCAAGTACAAGATTCTGTCATGTGACAGTTAAGTTGATGATATGAGTCAAGTGTAGAGTACAGGAATGCAGAAAAAAAGTAATAGTTACATTTACCTCATGCGCAGGCCTGCCTCACAATGAAGTGTTGCCACGCCTGAAAGAGAAGGTGATGGACTTCAAACAAGGCATGCCGGTTATCACCAGTCTCCGCAACCCATCACTACGACAACGCCACTGGGACGCCATCCAGCGCATCATCAACAAGGTCATCAGTCGCGACAAGAACTTCACGCTCGGCAACCTGATGGAAATGAACGTGAGTGAAGTGATTTCCTTGTCAGCTTGTGCTTTTCCTGGATTGTAGATATCTTTAAACTGGGGTTGGATTGGAAGATTTTGTGCGACAGGGTCTGCTGTGACCACCTGTTTCATATTCTGCGACACTGTCATCCTTTAGTATATACTTTATGAGTGACTGCCTTATGTGCCTGAGGGAATGTAGAGGATTAAGTTAGTTTACACCACATGCTAGTGCAAGTTTTCAGTGAGTTAACAATGAGTGCTTTACATCCGAAAATAGTAAGGAAATAGAAAGTGTGAGTTAGACTTTTCATAACCTACTCAGGGTCTGTAGCTATGCCAAAAATTGAAATATCTCGGGTTTCTTTCATGGTAAACCACACAAACTAATCATGTTAGCTCTGTAAGTAAGTAAGTTCAAACAGCTGAAATGGTATCCTTATAATTATTCCATGAGTTATTGTTGATCTTTATCAATACCACTTTTTTGCAGATTTTCAAGCACAAGGAGAAGATCCAGGACATTTCTACAACGGCCAGCAATGAAGCCACACTGGAACTCATGCTGCAGAAGGTTTGTTTCCTTGTTTTATTGCGCTTAGGAGATGATAAGTTGCAATATTTGCTGAATATGCGCTTAGTATTTATCTTTGTTTACCTAGTTGTAATTGTCGTTTGTTTTCTACGCTTTTTTTTTTTTGTAATCGGGAGTTTGAGAAATTAGCGTGAAGGTGCAGCGTCTCCTGTATGTCCTGGGTTTATACCGCCCCGTAGACCAGTTTGCATCCTTTGTCCAACGTTACATTTTTGGTTTTTTTTTTCATGTAGTGCAGGCACACTCAGCCGCGAATTAGTCTATGTGGCTTGCACAGCTTTAAGCCCTAAAAACTCACTAACTCACTCCCTGTTTTCACCTTGCTTTAAGTCACATGTAGGCCCACAGTCAGTTGTTGTTTGGAGTTTTTCCCTTTAAATTTCCACAACTTCATTTGGAGTATGTTTCAATTTTCTTTTCTTTTCTTTCTTTTTTTTTTCCAGATTGTGGATCTGTGGCAAAACACAGACTTCCGCCTCGTTCCACATGCAGGACGTGACACTCTCATCATTTACGGAGCTGATGACATCATGGCACAGCTTGAAGAAAGTCAGGTTACCGTGGGAACTATCCGTGGATCACGTTACGTCGGGCCCATCAAGGTATGCCTCTTACTGTAAGATTGCGTGTCTTATATCATGAATGCAAATCAGAAAGAGAGAAAGTTCTGGTATGCAGTCATTCCATTCCCAATACAAGTTTTTGATTTGACTGCAGATTTTGTACCAGACCTGTTTGTTTCCTTTTTTTTTTTTTTAAAGAGAAGGTGGGTCAAGAATCCTGCTTGAACAAGAAAACAGACCCTAGTTTATATCAGAATCTAGAAGCTTCTAGCTGATGTGATGGACTATACTTGGTGCAGTTCCCAGGCTGACATTTCAGTTTCTGTCGTTCTACAGGCACAAGTTGAGGAGTGGGAACGCAAACTGCAGGTGTTTGCCCGAACTCTGGATGAGTGGCTCAGTTGTCAGCGCAACTGGCTTTACCTGGAGCAGATCTTCAGTACACCGGATATTCAGAGGTACTTGCGTCTGTCTTGAAGTAACTGGTGATGCCACTTGTTTTTGTCTTTTGGGGTTTTTTGGGGAAAGGAAGCAAGCTGCTTTCGCTTTCATGTGCACGCCCTCGCTTGTCACTTTTTCCACCTAAATGACACCCACAGTAGTACAAGCACAAAAGTCTGTGCATCAGATCTTCAAGTCTTGTATGTTAGAATTTGCAAATAAAAGCGACACAAAAGGGACAGAAACCACTTAACTTTGACAAAGGACGGCACAGGTCGACGTTTCGGCTTACGCCTTCTTCAGGACATAAACAAATGGGACATAACTTCAACAAACAAGCAAAAGGTAACTCTGCGGACGTACTGACATACATGGCGCGAAAAAAAAAAAAAAAAAAAAGGGTGGGCGAGAAAAGGACCAGAAAAAAATAGAAAAATTATCACAACACCCATCCTTAGGTGACAGAAGACCATGGTGTTGTGTGTTGTGATAATTTTTCTATTTTTTTCTGGTCCTTTTCTCGCCCACCCTTTTTTTTTTTTTTTTTTTTTTTTCGCGCCATGTATGTCAGTACGTCCGCAGAGTTACCTTTTGCTTGTTTGTTGAAGTTATGTCCCATTTGTTTATGTCCTGAAGAAGGCGTAAGCCGAAACGTCGACCTGTGCCGTCCTTTGTCAAAGTTAAGTGGTTTCTGTCCCTTTTGTGTCGCTT
This sequence comes from Batillaria attramentaria, assembly GCA_018292915.2. Classification (NCBI taxonomy): domain Eukaryota; kingdom Metazoa; phylum Mollusca; class Gastropoda; family Batillariidae; genus Batillaria; species Batillaria attramentaria. The sequence continues at coordinate 1,230,560 of JACVVK020000151.1, forward strand.
TTATTTGCTTAACTTGTAACCACTTCGCAGTCATTACCGTTTCCGTTTCTGTTAGAATTTGTACAAAAATGTGGTCATTTATCCAGCTGAGTCATACATTTCACAGTATAGTTCTCCATCTTGGTCTGTAGGCAGTTGCCCAGCGAGTACAAGATGTTCTCGTTTGTGGACAAGTCGTGGAAGGACATTATGCGACGGGTGGAAGATCGCCCCAACGCCCTGCGCTCGGCCATCACACCAGGAACACTAGACACCCTGCAGCAGGCCAACGCCAGTCTCGAGAAAATCCACAAGTGTCTGGAGGTAGGGTATACTTCTGGTGACGCCCAGTGACAGTGATGAGTTTGTGTCCACACCAGGAGCGTAGACATTACAGCTGTCTGACATCAGCGTTCCCTCTTTAGCTTTCCAGATTCGCTGTTGAAAAATCTACTACTGTATATCCCATAAACAGAGTCCTAGAGACAGGAATGAAAACGGTTTTAAAAGCAAATTTGAAGCTGTTCGTCTAAAAAGGCATATTTCATTTGTTGAATCTCATAATAGTCGCAGATGTATACGTACTTCACTTGTTTATTTTGCATTTAACTTTCTTTGAACTCAGTAAACAGAGTCCTAGAGACAGAAATGAAAACGGTTTTGAAAGAAAATTTGAAGCTTTTGATTGTCTAAAAAGGCATATTTCATTTGTTGAATCTCATGATACTTCTCTTGTTTATTTTGCATTTAACTTTGAACTGAATAAAAAGGAGGGTTACATGTAGTAGTGCAGGTCAAAGAATACAAAGGCACAAGGTCTCAAAATGTCTATATATTCCCTATTAGCCTCAGGCATCATAGCCACCCCTAAAAATGCTTCAATCTAGAAACAAAAATTACCATGCACAGACCATTCAAGTGTACCTACCTGACAGGAGTCTCGACAAATTTGAATGTCTCCTTTCCACTCAGGCCTCACTGGAGTAAAGCTAGTCTACTTTCTGTTCAGGCCAGAAAGCCACTTCACCGAAATCCACTCACGTCAACTTTGCCTCTCTTTTATGCGCCATTTGTGTACTTACGCCTTTACAAAGCTTGAGACTTGCCATTCTGTTCCAGGACTACCTGGAGACCAAGAGGTTCGTCTTCCCTCGCTTCTACTTCCTGAGCAACGATGAGCTGCTGGACATCTTGGCCCAGTCCAAGGATCCCAACGCTGTCCAGGTGTGTAATTCACTCATTCACCCTCGTTTTGATCTTTTTTCCTGTTAGACAAACCTGTCTTGTCTGCTACACACGCGTAAGGCTGGTAATATCAGAAGGGGAACTGACCCAGTGTTCCCGATTATGCACAGGTGTAAGGGTAAGTAAGGGTCTCCCGAACACTGAAACGTTAAACTCCCAGACACCCACCCACCCACCCGAACACTGAAAACTGCAACTGTGAAAGAGTTGGCTGCATTGTGCACAGGAGTTGCAATTTAAAAAAAAAAATGTTTGCAGCTTTTTGTAGAGTTTGTAGACTTTTAAACCATGAACTACATTTTACAGTTGTTTTGATTGATCGTGGTTTTCAGCCTCACCTGGGCAAATGCTTTGGGAATATCAAGCAGCTGGACATACGACAGTTGCCAAGGCAACCTCCCACAGTCAAATCCATCATGTCTGCAGAACATGAAGTTGTGAACATGCCTCGGTAAGAACACAGAGCAGATACAGCAGGGCTTGAAAGACCTAGGTGCAAAACTCGCTGTGATACGATGTGATGATTATGATGATGTAATATGTGATATGTTGTGATAATATGTGATACAATGTGATATGATAATGATGATGTACATGTAATATATTGAGATGTTTTTGAGATTTGTGTATTGAGATTATTATTATTATATTAGGTGATATATTTGGTATTGCAGGGGCATTTTGTTTTGTCTTTCAAATTAATTTTACTGACGTCCAATAACCCATCTTAATTGCCCACAAGCGATAAATAAAGTATTATTGAATTGAATATGTAATCCTTCTGACCCTTTTGTCTTTCAGAAATGTACGAGCCAGGGGACCTGTGGAACAGTGGCTTGGAACAGTTGAGGCTGGCATGTTTGAAACAGTGAAAAAGTATGTTGACAGTTTGAACAGTCTGTGTTCTAGTAGTTAGTGTTTGTATGTCTGTCTTGCAAACTTTCACATTCTCTGGCTGTAAAAATGAACAGTACTGTCACATGAAATCATAATAACATTAAAATTTAGTGCCTTACATCTCATAATGTGGATGATTACGTGGCTGGCACCACAGGTGCCGTAGTTCCCAGGCCTTGTTCAAGCCAGGATTTTTATGGCAGGAAGCATGGAATGCAGCCCTGTCACGCAGTCCGAAACCATGCACACAGACCTCCATAGCATCATCATACCATCATCCTTATCCTCCTCATAATGCATAATTACAATTGCCTCAGCTTCCAATGTCTCCGTGAATTCTACCCATGGCCTGGGAGGAACACCACTGAAACTGGCAAAAGAGTTGGGGGCAGTGTCTTTACCTCACGCGTGTGAATGCTGCATTGGTTATCGTTGATTGCGTTTATTTTTGTGCAGACACCTGAAGCTAGGCATGGCGGACTGGACAGACACAAACCTGGTGGACTGGGTACTAAAACACCCGGGGCAGGTTGTCCTGACTGTGGTAAGGCAGGCTGTATAGTTACTCACTGTGTATGTGACCAAGAGTCTCAGCTTGGTTTTGTGAGTGGGCAGGTGGTGAGGGCCTTCTAAGTCATCATAGTGGGATCATCGCCAGTGTTGGCAAACAGTACATCCAGATTGTGTTTGGAATTCTTATGTGCATATTCCCTCGGGTATGATGATGATGATGGAGACTTGGTATAGCGCATGGCTCCACCCTAAGTGAGTGCTCACAGCACTTAGGGAGAGGTTTTAAAAGAAAGATAGTGTTTAAAAAAAAAAAAAAAAAATCCAGTTGGTTACTGTGGCCATGCACTGAAGAGATGAGTCTTCAGGTGCTTCTGGAATGCAGTGATGTTGACATATGTTACCCCCCCCCCCCCAAAAAAAAAAAAAAAAAAAACAACAACAACAAAAAAAAAAAAAAAAAAATGGTGCCATGGTTATATTTTGTGATTTGATAGTGCTTCAGCTACACTTGAATTTGATTAAGATTACAGTTTTGAGTTTTTGATATTTTCACAGACTCAGATCCACTTCAACAAAAACGTACGCACTGCCTTGGAGCAGCCTGATGTGCGAACAGCTCTCATGGGAACTCGTGATGAAGTGGTGAGAACTCTGGGAGATCTGGCTGGTCTGGTGTTGTCTCCCCTTGTGGGCTACCAGCGCCAGAGTGTGGAGGCGCTGCTGACGATCACAGTTCACAACCGCGACATCGTCAACGGCCTCATCAGTGAGAAAGTCCGCAAGCATACCGACTTTGAGTGGAAAAAGTATGGGACCAATTTTTTTATGTACTTCTGTATTGAGTCATTTACATAGTGTCTTGTACAATCTTCGATGGTCGCTATTTGACTCACACATTTAAGCAGGTAATGTGCTGTATTGGTTCACACACTGATTGCAAGATACTGTGACTTGGTTCTGATAGGAACACAGCAGATGATGTGTCTTACTGTCTGTTTTGTCACACTGTGTGCCTGTGTACAGGTTGATACAGTCAAACCTGTGTAAGGCGGTCACCCAAGGGATGGGGCCAAACTGACCGCCTTAGACAGGTGACCGGGTTATCCAGGGTGGCATGTCAACAGCTAGCATGTCAGGGGATCCTCTGGGGTGACCAGGTTAGACAGTGGCATAGCTTATACAGGTGACCGCCTTGGCAGGTTCGACTGTATTCAGTTGCAAGATTGACATGCACATCTCCATGTAACATGATGATGATGATGATGATGATGATGGAGACTTGGTATTGCGTATGGCTTCACCCTCACTGCACTTACGGAGAAGTTTTTGAAAGAAAGATAGTGAAAAAAAAATACAGACAATTACTTGGATGATGGATGAAGAGATGAGTCTTCAGGCGCTTCCCGAATGTGATGATGCTGACTGCTTCTTTCACTGACTCAGGACTAAGACATTCTTTTGTTGAATTTATGGGTGTGTGTGTGTGTGTGAGGGGGATTGTTTGTTTGTTTGTTTTAACTGAGCCAGTCAGTGAAAGACCCAGTGCCTCTCACTTCATTGAAAAATTCTTCACTTTCTGCCTGTTCACCGTCAGACAACTGCGTTACGAGTGGGACGAGACGACCAACAACTGTCAGGTGTTACAGTCCAACGCTGCCTTCCAGTATGGTTATGAGTACCTGGGCTGTTCTCCACGCCTCGTCATCACACCTCTCACAGACAGGTGTTACCTGACGCTGTCTGGCGCCATGAACTTGCACCTGGGTGGCTCGCCTGCAGGGCCTGCAGGTACCGGCAAGACTGAGACTGTCAAAGACCTGGCCAAGGTACGGTTGTTCAGGGCCTAAAGTCTTCCACCTTTTGCAGAATTTCCACCTTTGGCTCAAAATTTTCCTCCCCATAAAAGGGGAGCCGGGGTGGCCGAATGGTAGAGCGTTGGACTTCTAATGCTCGGGTCGTGAGTTCGTATCCCGGCTGGGGCCAAATATTTGTGCTGGCTTTTTCATCGTTGCCCCGTCTTTGATATCACCTGCATGTGGTGGAAAAGGACGTTAAACTCCCAAACACCCCAACACCCCCTCCTCCCCATAAAAACTGTTTCCTCCTCTGAAACACTTGTGACCAAAACGCACCAAATTGCACAGATTTTAGGTGAAATCCTCCAGAAAAAGAATTTCCTCTTCTGACACACTGAAAATCATGCCAAAATGCACCAAACTGCACAGATTTTAATCCCTCGTGACTTTGCCACTTCATTACTAAATGCCACACACTTTTCTTCCTTTGGCACCATGGACCATTTTAAGGCCTGGTAGTTGTATAGAGCGTGCTTGTGATTGTCAGCACATTTACTGTTGTACTGTGATACTGTGACTTATGGTGAACGATGCTACTACTCTGCCACTGCTTGCAATTTGTCTCCACTTAACTGTTCCTCTGTTCATGTCTGAAGCGCTATTTTAAAGTTTTGTGAAAGGAAAATTTCAGGATTAACACTCTCATTTGTTCAAATTTCAGGCCATGGGAAAACAGTGTGTTGTGTTCAACTGCTCTGAGGGTTTGGACTACAAGGTTGGTGTCTTTTCAGAGAAATATGTCCATCCATATTTAGCTAGTTATAATTCTCAATGGAATATTTCTCCTACGATTATACCAGATGACATGATACTACTTGTATATAGGTTACCGTGCAGCGAAGGCTAGGAGGGGATTAGCTAAGGGGCGCAACGCCTTACATGGATTATGGATACGGTCAGATGTTCTTCCCTTCATTGGAACCCCCTTCTCCACCCTTTCCCCCAGCATACCAGGGTGTTGGTTTCTTTGGTTCTCAGCCTTAAGTTCAGGTCCCGGTCCAACCCCCCACACCCCCTCCCCCTCCTTCCCCAGGTAACCCGTCTACCCAGGTCCCTGCCTAGTGAGGAAGATAGTGGGTTAGAACCCAAGGAGTGGGATGTATTTGACAACAGATCTCCTGCCATGATTATTCAGCTGGCTGAAAGATGTTTACATTAGGATCTCCTGCCATGATTATTCAGCTGGCTGAAAGATGTTTACATTAGGATCTCCTGCCATGATTATTCAGCTGGCTGAAAGATGTTTACATTAGGATCTCCTGCCATGATTATTCACCTGGCTGAAAGATGTTTACATTAGGAGTTTTGAATGCTTTTGAAATATTAACTGTTAAGTTCAAGGGCTTTATGGAATGCTTGCATGATGCTTTTTCTTTTGCGCGCAGATGCTGGGGAAGTTTTTCTCGGGCCTGGCACAGTCTGGCAGCTGGTGCTGTTTTGACGAGTTTAACCGCATCGACATTGAGGTGCTGTCGGTGGTGGCCCAGCAGATTCTCACCATTAAGACGGCCAAGGATTCGAACTCCCTGCGCTTCATGTTCGAGGGCCGAGACATCAAGCTGAACATCACCTGTGCCTACTTCATCACCATGAATCCCTCGTTAGTGCATTTTTGTGGCACTCTGCCTTAGTAGGCTGCAAAACTGTTTATCCTATTGACTATAGCAGTTTTGTTTGTGTTCTTTTAGGATAGTTTAGTTATTGTACGCCTCAGTGAAGACTAGTAAAACCATGGTACCTTACACCACCACTGTGTTGAAGTTCACTGACAAATTATAGGTGTTAGAAATACATGAAAAGGACAAAAATTAATGTGCTTCAGTATAGGCCGATATATATGCCAGTTGTCACTACTGGTCAAAGTGAATGTAAAGTTCTGTGTAGATGAGTCCAAATTATTGTCTTTTTTATGTGTCTTTTTTATGTGTCTTTTTTATGTGTCTTTTTTATGTGTCTTTTTCCTATTATTCATAGAAAATGGGGATTTTGTGCTGCACAAGAATTATTGTTACTACCAAATGTTTATTTTGAACAAGAACATGAAACTGAAATCGGTATTTTTTGACACAGATACGCAGGAAGAGTGGAGCTGCCTGACAACCTAAAGTCCCTCTTCCGCTCGGTGGCCATGATGGTTCCAGACTACGCCCTCATCGCCGAGATCATGCTGTTCTCCGAGGGCTTCGTGACGGCCCGTTTGCTGTCGCAGAAAATCGTTAATCTGTACCAGCTTGCAAGTGTTCAGTTGTCGCAGCAGGATCACTACGACTTTGGCATGCGCGCCATCAAGTCTGTACTGGTCATGGCGGGTCATGGCAGGAGACATGCACAACAAAAGTCAGTATTTAGATATTGTAGTCATTTTACAGTGGATGTTGTTGTAGAAATAGTAGTAGAATTAGTAGTTTTGGTGGCTTAGATGTCTGACTTAGACTTTTCTGCACTAAAGATGTTCACGGCACAGGTTGTTCAAAGAATTTGGAGATATAAAGTTGCAAATGTACATGTTTATGCTAAACAAATTTTATTGATATGTCCTTGTCTTGAAGAATTTGGCGCAAGTTTGCGTCATGGGCAAGACTGATTAAAATCATTTGTGGCACTCCTGTTTGTCATTGTCAGTATACACCACCACAGTATCCTACCTCTTAGTTGTGAAATGAAATGCACCATTTTTGCGTAAAAATATGAGAATGGCAAAATGACCTGTCGATATGAATGACATAGTATACAAAGCAACATTTCAATTTCTGTTGCCAGGAGTGGTCCAACACCCAAGCAGTTGACTGACGAAGAAGAGGCCCACGTGTTGATCCACTCTCTGCGTGACGCCAATCTGCCCAAGTTCCTGGCGGAGGACGTGCCGCTGTTCGAGAGTATCTTGGATGACTTGTTTCCTGGTGTTGCACCTCCTGAGCAGGACCTGGGGGGTTTGGAGGTCAGTTCCTTCCAATACCTGGACACACAATGAAACATGCATATGTACATCATTGGTTGGAACATGTGGTGAAACAAGTTTAGCGTAAAATAGAGAATGTTATTTCAAAATTATATCACTTTTGACTACCTCTGTTCTGCCACATCAAAATCTTCAGTGTCATTGTTATACTGTCTCTCATTGACCACATGGACTTTGTGTGTGTGTGTGTGTGTGTGTGTGTGTGTGTGTGTGTGTGATTTTAGCTGTAAGATAGTTAAACTCCTGTTACATATTAACTGCAATGTACATACTCATTATTTTCATAATCAAAACCGTCCCAACTTCATCTGCATTGTTCCCATTTTATCTACTCACAGAAAGCCATCTCCATGGCGATTCGTGACCTTGGCCTTCAGCACTGGCCCAATCAGATTGACAAAGTGCGTCAGCTGTACAGCCAGGTGTTGGTTCGTCACGGTGTGATGTTGGTCGGCCCGACGGGCGGGGGGAAGACTGCGGTCCGCAGCATCTTGCAGAAAGCCCTCATCCTCCTGCCCATGCTGATGCCCCAGGATGGAGTCAAACACGACCTGGACACTAAACGGCCCAGTGTCTTCTTGGTGAGTAGAGGCAGCTTTTCTGTGTGAACCGTAAGCCGGTAGTGAGTGGTTAAAAGTCCGCAATCTCAACAAAAAACTGCAAACATTTTGCTTTTTAAAAACTGGGACTCCTGCAACATTATGCAGGCAGCTCTGTCACAGTTGCAGAGTTTTCAGCACTTCTGCATTCTTTTGTCTCTCAGAATCGTGGCAAGAAGGGGCACGTGGAGACGTTTGTCGTAAATCCCAAGTGCGTGAAGCTGGGTGAGCTGTATGGTGAGACGGATCCCCACACCTTCGAGTGGACTGACGGACTTATTGCCACAGCAACCCGTCGCTTTGCAAAGGAGTCCGCATCTCCAGTTCCCTCCGTCAGTGAAGACAACAAGTCTGCCCGACCCGTCTCATCATTGACAGATGTTTCCACAGCAACCCACATGACACATGTGCGTATATGTTGTCTACTGTTGATCATAACATACCCCATGTGTGTATATGTTGTCTACTGTTGATCATAACATACCCCATGTGCGTATATGTTGTCTACTGTTGATCATAACATACCCCATGTGCGTATATGTTGTCTACTGTTGATCATAACATACCCCATGTGCGTATATGTTGTCTACTGTTGATCATAACATACCCCATGTGCGTATATGTTGTCTACTGTTGATCATAACATACCCCATGTGCGTATATGTTGTCTACTGTTGATCATAACATACCCCATGTGCGTATATGTTGTCTACTGTTGATCATTAACATACCCCATGTGCGTGTATGTTGTCTACTGTTGATCATAACATACCCCATGTGCGTATATGTTGTCTACTGTTGATCATAACATACCCCATGTGCGTATATGTTGTCTACTGTTGATCATTAACATACCCCATGTGCGTATATGTTGTCTACTGTTGATCATTAACATACCCCATGTGCGTATATGTTGTCTACTGTTGATCATTAACATACCCCATGTGCGTATATGTTGTCTACTGTTGATCATAACATACCCCATGTGCGTACATGTTGTCTACTGTTGATCATAACATACCCCATGTGCGTGTATGTTGTCTACTGTTGATCATAACATACCCCATGTGCGTATATGTTGTCTACTGTTGATCATAACATACCCCATGTGCGTATATGTTGTCTACTGTTGATCATAACATACCCAATGTGCGTATATGTTGTCTACTGTTGATCATAACATACCCCATGTGCAAATGTGGAAAACAATATGGCCACCTGGTAGTCTGGGCCCATATGTAAAAGTCGACGTTAATTTAACCCACGGCTACAGACCAGCCCAGACTAGGACAAAAGAAACCGAAAAGAAAAATTAAATAAAAAAGGAAGCGAAGAAAGGAAGACAAAAATACTTCTATAACGGCTCAGGCACCTTCCTGGAATGGGCCCGCTTCCTGATTAACAACAAAAAACAACAGAAAATTTAACCCTATAGCTAGTTTAGTTCGAGGTTACACTCTAACACGGGGCTAAAAGCCTTAACCTCAGCTATTACATACGGGCCCTGGATTGTACAGGTGTCTGTAAGTTGGGAGAGACTGAGGGGGGGGGGGGGGGGTATTTTGAATTCAGTGTGTCTGCCGGCTGTTTATTTATCCATCAGTCTTTTTGTCTATCCTGCAGATCCATATTTTGAGGCCGCTGTTCTAATTGTGTGACGCCCACTGTACTGATTTTGCTTTTTTGTTTGTGCATTACACATGTACATTGCAAAAGAAGCATCTTAAGAGAACAGTCAGATGAACTTCTATTTTTTAATTGATTCCCACAGACTTCGATCAAGACAGATTCTACTAGTCAGCAGGACGCTGAAACGCTCCCTTCGGCCATGGAAGGTGAGATGGAGCGGAAAGAGGTCAGTGAGGGACCGATCACAGACTGGCGCTGGGTGATCCTGGATGGTCCTGTGGACACACTGTGGGTGGAGAACCTCAACACAGTTCTTGATGACTCCAAGGTAAAGCCAGAGAACAATTCAGACTTAATAGCCGAGGCAAGAGCTCATTACCTGGTAATGGGATTTTGGCCAAGGTGATGAGCTAGGAGATGCGTAAACACCCACTCTGCTTTATAACTTGCTTTCTCTGCTTGTAACATGATAATAATAATGCTTGTGTGTAAGGAAGATGTCAGATGCCAGCACGCTGCATAAGAGGGTAGTACAAGCTTCCTGTGTTGGCCCTAAAAGTCATGCATTATCAGTTATGGGATGGTTCATGTATGTTTTGTGTGTGTGTGTGTGTGTGTGTGTGTGTGTGTGTGTGTGTGTGTGTGTGTGTGTGTGTTTCTTCGTTTTGTTTTGTTTTTGTTTTTTCTTTTTCAATACCCTACGTGGGTCAGGTAAAATAAATGACTTGGACTTGACTTTGGTTTCTCAGGCTCATTTTATGACTTGTTTCAAGAAAGCCTGAGAACTATTCAGCCAGACTGAGACGGTTTCTGATGTGTATTTCAGGTGTTGTGTCTAGCAAGTGGAGAGCGAATCTCTCTGTCCCTGGGGATGCGTCTGCTGTTTGAGGTGGACAACTTGTCACAGGCCAGTCCCGCCACCATCAGTCGCTGTGCTATGGTCTATATGGTCAGTTGCGAAGCATATTGTTGTTTCGTTGTTTTTTGTGTTTGTTCTTTTTCTCTCTTCTTCTTGTTGCTGCTGTACAATTGAATCAGCACTTGAAGAAATAACTTGGGTCAAAATGTTACTTTATTTTTCTGCTGTAGATGAGGATGCGTGTTTCTCGAATTGCAATGGAATGCACAAACACTAAACAATCTTGGAAATGAAAATTGTAAGGCCTTTGAGTAGTTTGACATTAACATGACAAGGGCAGAAGTTCTATGAACTATAAGATGAATGGATTTATTAGATCCAACTTTTCAAACTCATGGTCATGTACTTCTCTTCTTTTTTTTTCTTTTTTCTTTTTTTTTTTCATGTTTCAGGATCCAGTTGACCTTGGCTGGAAGCCATATGTGAAGACTTGGTTAAATCGACTCCCTCGTGACATGCCCGACAGTGGAAAGAACCACCTTCAGGCTCTCTTCTTTCATGCCATCGACAGAGGCCTGCGATTCTTGCAGCATCACTCACGTTTCCTCTTCTTACCTGCCCCTGAGATGAGCATCATCGCCTGTTTGTGTAACATCATGAATGCCTACATCGACTTCTTGAAGGAAACATGGGGGCTTTGGCAGCCCAGGTGAACACATAAAGCTTAATAATTATTGCCATTGGTGCATTGCAGTTTTTGATTTAAAAAAAAAAAAAAAAATTATCAAGGCCTCTGTAATCATAAGGGTCCAGTTCTGTTCAAGGGGTCAGTGGGTCTCTTGTCACTGTCACAACAGGAAAAAAATGCAAATCTTGAAATCTTGATTTCACTTAAATCTTTGGTGGGGGACGTTGGGGGTGGGGGGGGGGGGGGGTTAACGTCCTTTTCCACCATGTAAGGGTGATATCAAAGATGGGGCAATGAGACAGAAAAGGCCAGTACAAATATAAATCTTTACTGCCTCATCATCAGCTGTATACTTTTTACAGTACAGCACCAGGGACATTGTGATTAGTATGGCAGTTTTTGGGTTTTTTGGGTTTTTTTTTTTTTTTTTTTTTTTTTTGGGGGGGGGGGGGGGGGTTTCTTTCCTGTTTTAATTCGATTTTGTTATTTTTTGTTTTTGTTCTGCTCCGTTCTGTTTTTTTATTTTAGTTTTTTGGAGGGGGATTGGATTCATTTCTTACATGTCCTACAATCCTTGATTGTGTAGACCGTGATGAAAACCAACAGACAGGAAGTCCTGAAGACAGTCGTTGCTCCAGCAGGAGTTCATCTCGAGGGCCATCAGGTCGATTGTCACGCAACAAACGACGAGGCCCGAAACGCCACGTACGGGTAAAGGAGTGACACGGAGAGTGTCAGTGATATCAGCAAACCCAGCTCAAGGTATCTTCATCAGTTGATGTGACCAGTGTTTGTTTGTTTATTTGTTTTGTTTTTTTTTAACGGGCATAGCTGCCAACCGTCGGCACTTTTTTAAGTTGTTTCTCTTATGAGACGGGGCAGATTTTGCTACGCGCAGCAGCAAGTTTCACTGATACAAAACAAGACTGTGACGTTTCTCCACACAGTACTTACTTTCACGCACACAGTGACGTAACGAAATCTGCGTCATAGACACCTTACGTGCACACTTTGCTGCTGCGTTCTTTTTGGCGGGAATGACGTGTGTGTGTGTGTGTGTGTGTGTGTGTGGACGGATGTAATGATGGCTATCTGCTAAACCACCTCGCCGGGTGGCTTTTTATTTTGAGATAAAATGGGCAGTCATATTCTCCAGAGCTATTTTTCACGATTTTTATCCTGCCGCATTTTGAGAACAGTTATCGCCGATTTGAAAAAATCGGTCATGTTACGAATTTTTTCGAAAAAAAATGTTCAAATGGCTTCATTTTCTGAAATTGGGAAGATATCCAATTATACTGCCTGTTTTCGTAGCACAGCTCTGTAGCTCTGACAGGTTTTGTGTTAAGAAAAATATTTCCGAGGTAGGGGTGGTTTGCACTATAAGGCCAAATATCTATGAAAAGACACCTTCAAATTACTCATCATTCCGGTATTTTTGTCACTTGTGACAACATGCACATATGACATGAACTATTGCACTATGATAGCTTTAGTATTAAGAATAACAAGAGTCTTTTAGATAAACACATTTTTTTCACGTTTCTTCGAGAAGCGCCGGTCAAAAAAGTTCAATTTTTGCAATTTCGTAAGTACAATCCAAGGCACTTTAAGTCCACGTTTCATCAGCTCTCTAGATTCTTCCAGATTTTATGTCAAATTAATTCAGTCCCGGAAGTCACAAAAGCAACAAGGAAATCCCAAGATATGAACAAGTATCATCTGTCAGACGAGCAGCGTGAGGCTGACGGCAAATGTTTGGTTCACAGACAAAATCTGCAGTATTGTCACTGCTTCCGAACATTCATATCAGCCCTCTAGATCTTCCAGATTTCATGTGAAAAATAATTCAGTCGGAGAAGTCACAAAGCCAATAGGGAAACCACAGGACATAAACAAGCATCTCAGACGATCTCAGTGCTAGAGGCTGACGCCAAAAGTTTAGTTCACGGAATTGACGTCATCTCTCTCTCTCTGTATGACGACCTGCTTGAGGCTGACGTCAAATGTTTAGTTCACAGGAACTGCACGTCTCTCTCTCTCTCTCCTCTCTGGGGAGCCAGGGTGGCCGAATGGTAGCACGTTGGACTTTCAATGCTTGGGCCGAGAGTTTGAATCCAGGCCGCTGGGGCCAAATATTTGTGCTGGCCTTTTTCTCGTTGCCCCGTCTTTGATATCACCCTTATGTGGGGAAAAGAGCGTTAAACTCCTAAACCCACACCCACCTACCCACCTCTCCCTCCCCTCTCCCTCTGCCTCTCTCTCTCCCTTCTTTCCCCACACCCCGGGCACCCCCACCCCCAGTCACGTGGCTAATCGGTCAAGGTCGTAGAGGATCTAGTGTCATCGGTAGAACTTGGAGAGGGAGAACCGGCAACAATAACAACAAAATAGACAAAATAAAATGAAGTTGGAGAACAACTTTGTAGGACGGGGCCTTGTCCTCCTTGTCATAGTTGTAATGATTCCTGGAATCAGATACGATAGCACTGACAAACAGTTTCAGTTTCCACAATTTCAGGGGGGAAAAAAGCAAAAAAAAAAAAAAAAAAAAGGCCAACCACTGAATTTCCATTCCTACCGAGTTCCACTCCCTCCACATTAATTTTGATCTAAGCGTACTGTTTACGGGTGTATGCTTTATGCATGCACATAGGAAAACTTTGGCAGGGCGATCGGTGGTTCCTTACAGCTTTCAAAACTGATGTCACCCTACTGTCTGTCAAACTCATAGGTTTGTTTTATGAAATGGTCAGGACAGACCCAAGTATGAAAATCTCTGTCTTCAGACTCACATCATTAAACTTTTAAATTCCAAAAGCCACCAGCCATCAACTTTTCATTTGACCTTGACTGGCGACTGTCATTGGAACTGCAGTTGTGACTGCTGTGGCTGTTTCCCACACTTGTCAAACTTGAAGGTTCATTGTCTGACTGGTTCATTGTCTGACTGGCTCATTGTCTGTTTAGTAGACTGAGTCATATCTTTGGTTAAATCACTCTTCCCTGATTGTGTTTTCGGCTTTGACAGCTAACAGACAAGCAAACAAATGGAGAAGGTGGTTCTGCCTGAGCAAATCACTCCACACCTGTAACACTAGCTGTATGTTTATCTGGTATTAATGTGTTGTTTGTTTGTTTGTTTGTTTGTTTTTCAAAATTACACTGTATCACAGTGTGTATTAGTCTCACACCAGAAGAAATAGACGCTGCAGTTGTTAACACTCACTGTACCAGGTTTACATTATCTCTAGTAAAGTCTGCTGAGTGAAGGGTTTGCACAAGATTACTTAGTGAATCAGTCTAGTCTTCATGTCTTCACATCAAGGTGTGTATTAGTCTCACACCAGAAGAAATAGACGCTGCAGTTGTTAACACTCACTGTACCAGGTTTACATTATCTCTAGTAAAGTCTGCTGAGTGAAGGGTTTGCACAAGATTACTTAGTGAATCAGTCTAGTCTTCATCTTCACATCAAGGTGTGTATTAGTCTCACACAAGAAGAAATAGACGCTGCAGTTGTTAACACTCACTGTACCAGGTTTACATTATCTCTAGTAAAGTCTGCTGAGTGAAGGGTTTGCACTAGATTACTTAGTGAATCAGTCTAGTCTTCATGTCTTCACATCAAGGTGCACTGAGTTTGTCCAATATTTCCTCACTCAAGCCATAGCGAGGCCAAGAAGTATTTCCTGGAGAAACACCCGAGTCAGCTGACCAACTTGCTGGGCAAACTGTTTGTCTTCTCCTTCACCTGGAGCATGGGTGGCATTCTGCGGCGTCAGGAGGACGCGGATGAGGATGAGTCAGTCAACAGACGTGGAGGTGACAAACAGGAAGTTGACATCGACATCTGCAGCGAATTTGACAACTTCGTGCGGGAGATGTTTGAAGTGGAGCCCCCACTTGGTGAGTTTGATGCTAATTTGGGGGCATTGGGACAGGGATATGGGAAGGGGATGAAATAACTGGTGGGAGCTTGTGCTTCTTTCTTTCTTTGTGGGATGAAAAATTTGGAGAGTTGTTGCTGGGGATGTGGTCTCAAAGCAAACCAAGAAGGGCTTCTTTACTGGGTTTGGAGGTTAGTGAGATGTGGTTAGTATGGTTGTATAATATTGTTGCAGCATGCTCTTCTGAAATACAGTGCTGTGCCCATCTGTTGTTAAAAAAATAGTGTTGTTCAGTTCCAATACTTTATTTGCCAAAGAGTTATGTCAATTGTTCAGTGTAGGAGATTGTAAAAAAAAAAATGATAATATAAAACAAAATAATAATTTTTTTTTTTAATTAAAAATAAAATACACACTTTGATGCAAGTGATGTTTTACTCAACTCTACCACTTTAAGAGGGGAGCCGGGTGGCCGCCTGGTAGAGCGTTGGACTCTCAATGCTCGGGTCGTGAGTTTGAATCCCGGCTGGGGCCAAATATATTGGCCTTTTTCTCGTTGCCCTGTCTTTGACATCACAATAGAGTAGGAAAAGGACGTTAAACTCCTAAACACCCACCCACCCCACCCTACCACTTTAAGAATAATGCAGATTGTAAAACTAATAATAATAATAAAATATATATTTTTAATTAATAAATAAATAAATGAAATAAAATAAAAGGTGTAGGAGATTGCACTGCGTTGAAGCTGCAGTAATTTTCTTTGAAAGAATAACAATGTTCCTGTGTACACATAAAATGTCTGGCAGGTTTACTGATTGATTGTTCACTTCACTTTTTCAAGGTGTGCGTCTGCCAGCTGGAAACCGCAGCATTTTCAGCTACTTCATCGACATGGAGACTGGAAACTTTGTCCCTTGGGATGTTCTGGTGCCTGCTACCAAATCCCTCATCGAGAAGGGAGCAGTCATCACCATCGGTGAAACAATGGGCGTGGCTTCTCAGCATCGCAAGGGTCAAGGTCGTGAGGCAGAGATTGTCCCGACAGTCGATATTGTCCGGTTTTCCTTCCTGTCCAGTCTTCTCCTTCTCAACAAACATCCTGTACTGCTGACTGGTGAGATCATAGCTGTTGGAAGTTTGTCCAGTGACAGTGCCCACTCATATTCTGTGTTGACTGTGTGTCATTAAATGAGCCACGCTGTGTCCCATAAAGGAAGTGCCTGCCAACAGTGTCATGCCACTTTGTTTTGGTGTGAATGTTTCTCCTGTAGATAAAAGGTTTTTTAGATGACTGTTGCACACTATGTGTTCCGCTGGCGAAAAACTAGATTAAAAACAATTGAAAAGACAAGGAGCATGTGGTTATTAAAATGGTAAGGTTTGCTCCACTTTTTGCGCATTTCCAGGCCTTCTGATGCAAGATACTGTTTCAAGCAGCATTGTTATTAGTCCCACCAGCATACAGGGGTCCAGTGAAGATTGAAACTGAAACTCGTTTTCTCTGCTTCTTGATTTTCAACCAGACCTCCAAATGCAATATTTTTTTGTGTGTAAAAATCAGTGGAAAAGTTAAGATCATTATGGGATATTGACGGTAAATTTCTTTTTGTTTCAGGTGATTCCGGTGTGGGCAAATCAGCCATCATCAACAACATGCTGAAAGAGTTGGAGAAGGAAGGCGGAACCAGCTACAAGGCTCACACAGTTCTGGGCACTGTCTTCAACTACTCCGAGAAACAGTCATCGCTCCTGGAGAACATCAGCTCTCTGACTAGCTTCGGCCACGACAGTCACGATCGTGGGATGGATGTTCTGCTTGGCACTGAAAAGTCAAAGGTCCCGACAGGGCTGCTGAGCACAATGGTTCAATGAGTGCTCAGACCAGCGCGCACCGACTTCAGTCACAGATCAAACTGAAACTGATCAAGAAGGGCCGGACTCTCTTGGTGCTCCGAAAGGGAGAAAGGTAACCAGCTGTTAACACTGCAAGGAAGCAAGGTGTAAACCTACACACAAAACCCTCGTGTAACTTGAAAAATGCGAAAGCGGGGTAGGTGGTGGTCTATTAGGTAGCTCGTTGGACTTAGCCGCTGCGCTACTGAATGGCTGTCATGGCGATACCAGTTTTTCCTGGCTACCGGGCTGTTCATCTGGGGGAGGGGGTCTTTCCGGGTTATCCGCCCCAACCCCCCACTACCCCCCAAACACACACACAAAATTGAAAAGTAGGATAGGTATTGGGTGACGCTGCACTGCAGCAACGCACTTTGCCCTAAGAATTTCCTGAAAAGGACAATAGAGTAGGAAAAAATAAAAGTAAAAAAGCTCAGTTTTAAATATTCATGAGAAAATTCCTGTCCTGTAAAAATGTAGAAAATGGATGTAAATTTAATGGGAACATTTCTGATGTTATACTTTGATGCATTGTTACAACACAACACTATGTTGAGTCGATGAACTGTTCAATTTGCAGGTGATTGTGTTTGTTGACGACCTGAACATGCCAGCTCCAGAAGAGTACGGAGCGCAGCCACCTCTGGAACTTCTGCGACAGTTTCTGGAGATGGGAGGCTTCTATGACACCAAGAAACTTGTCTGGAAGGTGGGGCATAAGGTTTCTACTGTAGCAGAAGACACAACTCAGTTTCAATACCGTTTGTTGTTTTTGTTTTCACATGTGCTTGTTACGGTGAGCATGTGGATATCAGCCACTGTGTAGGAAAACTGCACTGTCCATGTGATGTTTCAGGACATTCTGGATGTGACAGTGATCGCAGCATGTGGACCCACCGGTGGAGGTCGTAACCCTATAAGCCCTCGGCTTCTGAAGAATTTCTGGTCAGTGATTGTCATTTTCCTGTTCCCTCTGAGCAAAGTTTACTCACGCTCAGGTTTAGCAGTATGACGTACTGTCGTCAGGAACTCATTCAGGGTTGTGTTACACTATGTCATTGATAAAGAACCTGTTGGATTCAGTTGACTGCCCCTGGCTGAATTTGTATGAGTGTTTCTGTGGAGATTTTCTCTAGTCATTTCAAGAACCTGTTGGATTCAGTTGACTGCCCCTGGCTGACTTTGTATGAGTGTTTCTGTGGAGATTTTCTCAAGTCATTATAATTGCATGTAGCAGCTCTAGTTCATCTGTATCTGTGATTGTGTTGCCTGGTTCCACATGCGAACTTTAACATTTTCCATTGTTCATGAAATCTAACTTTCCATTATTTCAGAGGGCATGTGGAGGTAAAACCGTTCCACAGCTTTGTTATGTTTATGATTCCATTTTCACACTTTTCAAATAGTGATGCCAAAGATTTGCTGTTCTTGGTTGAAGAATGCATGCAGACAAGAAAATGTTTCATCATTTTGTCACTTTCAGTCACTTCTCAGCTTACAGTTTTGTCATATGAATCGGATCTTTGCACGTCACGCATGGTAGAGAGATGAGTGAACTATTTCACCAGTGCTGAATTGGATGCATGGATAAAGTCAGACATTGTCACTCTGTGGAGTTGATTTTGCATGAGAATACTGTGCTAGCATTTTTTTTTTCATGCTAAGGTTAGAAATCATACAGAGGCTGTTTACACTAACCAGTGTTACTGGGTGGAACCCGGGTTGGTGCATTTACATGTAACCAACCCGGGTTAAAAGTGACCAGGGTTTAACCCAGGTCCAGGGCCAACTCGCATATATCAGATCTAAACATGCAGCTGGCGTCATGAAGTGATGCTTTTGTCAAGGTGTAATGACAGGCATGATGTAAGTTTTCCTATGTCATTGTCAGGGTTAGACTCGCAGGAAATGTAGCATTAATGCTGTTGACCCCGAGTCCAACTGGAGCTGAGGTAAACCCAGGTTAAACCTGGGTTGTAGTGTATATAAACAGCCTCACATAAATCAAAAGGACACTGATTTGAGGTGTTGAAGTCATTACAGTTAGTGCTTGTAGGAGTAAATCTAATGAAAACACCAGTCTCGGTGTTAATGTCTGACTGACAACTATTTAGTGCTGTGTTTATGTGTTTATGTGTTTATGTGTTTATGTGTTTTGTATGTATCAGTAAACTGATACTGGGAACTGCTGTTGAATTCTCTTCAAGGTCACCCTGCCAACATCACACATAGCAGTCTCTTATTTGCCAGATCAAGCTTGTGAATTTGTGAAAACAAGCACAGATGTAGACGATTTTAGGTGTCAAAGGCAAAAATAGAAAACAATGAGAACAAGACTCGTGTGAATATGACCAATATACATCAGAAAATTGTCATGAGAATAAAAAAAGAAAACTTATATAGAGCAGTGCATCTTCCGCATGCTAAACATTTGTTGTGTATTGGTCACAGCACCCTGGCACTGCCTCAGCCGTCCACACGCTCCCTGCAACACATCTATCAGGTGCAGCTTGGCCGTTTCCTTCAGGATGGGGAGTTCATGCCAGAGGTCCTCGAGTGTCTCTTTCCGCTCGTCTCTGCGGCCATCGCCGTGTACTACCGCATGGGTGCCACCATGCTGCCCACTCCAACCAAGTCCCACTACACGTTCAACATCAGAGACTTGTCCAAGGTACAGGGCGTTGGGACGCATACTCACCCTTTGATTGGTTGTGTGTCACTGTTATGCAAACACTGATAGCTTGTGTGTGTACGTGTGGGTGGGCGGTCATTTGTGTGTTGTGTTGTGAGCATGCGTCCAGGTCTGTGCGTCCGTGCATTTGTGTGTGAAAGTCATGCAGTTTTGAATCTACAGCATTTATTTTTGTGATGTCAAGACTTTCAAGTATTTTCTACGCTGTAAGAGTATTTTGTCCGTGTCCTTGCCAGATGTGGCACATGCTGTATTATAATCATCGCACTTCAGGTTGGCAAGCATACTGCCAATTCGTTGGAAGTGGAACAGAAAGTGCAGATATATACTTTTAAGTTATCAGCAAGGGTTATCAGTGTTTTGAGTGCTGTAGATCCTGAAATTGGTTTTGTTTGACTACTGAGTACCAGGACTTGTTCCTCAGGTGATCCAAGGTCTTCTTCAAGCAAACGAAGCAGTTATTGTTGGCAAAGACAACTGTGCCCAGCTGTTTGCCCATGAGGCAATGCGTGTCTTCCATGACCGCCTGGTCAGTCCGGAAGATCGCAGAACTTTCTTCGAGATCCTAGCTGATAACCTGCATGACTACTTCAAAGTATGTTTGATGTGTCTCTGATTTTGAAAGTTAAGAACATATGTAAAACATGTATTCAGTAGTAGCAGTAGTAGTAGTAGTGGTAGTGGCACAAGTGTCATCACAAAAGGTTTTACAAACGCATAACTAATGTTAGTTTGGAGAGGGATGGCATAGTTTTCTGACTGCACAGTGTTGATGTAGCAGAATGATAGTCTGAGCTGCCTTCCTGGACTCTTTCGAGTCCAGCCCCCCCCCCCCCCCCCCCCCCCCCCCCTTCAAGGGTCATATAGATTAGCATAGCCCATTATCACTATCTACCCTCCTGTGCAGAACCCTGCCCGGCAGAATCTTCAGCAGATTGAGGGTGGTCGCTGATCATCATCATAAGCTCTGCTGGCAGATATAACCTGCTGCATCAAGTTCCATGCCTACTCAAATATTGCAGCAAAACATATTACTCAGTAGCTTAATGTTAGATGCAGTAGTAGAAACATTAAAAATCGATGTGTTATTTTCCAGGTTCGCTGGAGTGCAGACAAGCTGATGGAGGACGGGGTCTTGTTCGGTGATTTCTTTGAGATGCAAGAGCGGGCAGAAGAGCGAATCTACCGGCCGCTGACAGACCACGCCAGACTCACACGAGTGCTTGAAGACTACTACATGCGCTATAACTATGGTGAAAAGGTAACAGCCCCATCATAATTTTAACCCCAGTGGATTTAAATTAGTCTTGGATTTGCTTGAAAAGCCTAGATACCCACAGATTGAAGTTGGAAATATTATTTAGTAACAGCCCAATTATAATTTTTAAGCCTGGTAAGTAATCAACTTGCAAATGCAGGAAGTTAATTTTTATGGCTGTCCTGATTCAGGTGTATATGGTCTGCGATCCATGCGAAAGATTAGCAGCAGCTAAATCTGAAAAGCATAAAACTCCTTATCTTCATTCGGTGCAGAGACATTGGTGAAGGCAAATCTGTGCTTGTGTTCTTCACGTTGTGAAAGGATTTTACTTGATGGTGTTTTGCTTTGCAGTCAAGCCAGTTGGTGTTTTTCCGTGATGCCGTGGAGCATGTTGTGAGAGCTGCCCGTGTCTTCAGGCAGCCAGGAGGCCACCTGCTTCTGGTATAGATCTTTGTTGCTTTTGCCTTGGTATATACAGTACATTTACTTCAGAGGTTTACTTTGTGTTCTATGCGCATGCACAGCCTTTTCATGCTTACATGTTTTGGGACTTTTGCACTGAGAAAAAATTTCAGAAAAAAGTACACTTTCCAGCCTGTATTATAAGGGTGGGTGGGTGTTTTGGAGTTTAACGTCCTTTTCCACCACGTATGGGAGATATGAAAGGCGGGGCAACAAGAAAAGGCTAGCACAAATATTTGGCCCCAGCCGGGATTCGAACTCACGACCCAAGCATTGGAAGTCCAACCTGTATTACAATGATAAAGAGAAGAAGAAAGAGGATTTATCTGGTGCCCAACCTCCAGCTGGAGCTGTGGGCGCCTTGGGTCTGTCTCATGTAGTGTATACTAGGTGTTACAAACTGAATGCATTTGCCAGGTGGGTCTGGATGGTACAGGCAAGTCTACAGTGGTTCACCTGGCCAGCTACATCGCACTGTGTGACATCATGCGCCTGAAACTACACAAGCACTATGGTACTGCTGAGTTCCGTGACGACCTGAAGACCATCTTCCGCCAGACTGGGGTCAAGGGCATCAATACTGTCTTCCTTCTGGCAGACTCGGACATTGTCAAGGTCGATTTTCACCCTTTTGTTGTGGTTTTATAGCTGTGGGTTGACTGTCTGCATGTGTGTGTGTGTGTGTTGTGTTTTTTTGTGGTCAATAATTATATTTAGAGGTTTATTTGAAAGGAAGAAACAAATTAAATCAGTTACAGTGCAGTAGCAGTTCTGTTCAGCAAGGCCTTTCCTAAGGGTTGGTAGTTCATGCACCTAACACACTTCAGTAGACTGCAAAAAGGGTTGCAGCATTGCCAAGCCTCCCAAAAGAAAATATCATTCATAAAGCCTCGCTGTGTAAACTGCTGTACATACATACACTAGCAAACTCTAACGACCACATTGTAGTGAAGATGACCTGTATGTACATGCATGCAGCCTGTTTGCATGCATGCTGACAGTTTTCTTATTCATGACTAAAACAGTATGCATGCATGAACTCGAACAGGAGTCTTTCCTGGAGGACATCAACTGCATCCTGAACTCTGGTGAGGTGCCTGACCTCTTTGACAACGAAGAAATGGATGGCATCACCATGGATCTGAAAGGTGAGGCCATGGCTGCCGATGTGTCGGACACCCGCGCGGCAGTCTATCAATTCTTCATCCAGCGCGTGCGACAGCGGCTTCATGTCGTTCTGACCATGAGTCCCGCGGGAGACAAGTTCCGTCAGCGATGTCGAATGAATCCAGCGCTGATCAACTGCTGTACGATTGACTGGTACGACGAGTGGTCTCAGGAGGCTATGCTGAGTGTCGCTCGTGTCTTTTTCACAAACACGGAGTTCATCGCCGACCCGCAGTATGATATAGAGGTATGATTTGACCCTTCCACATACCTGTCACTGTTTGAATGTCCTCAGTGTTAATGACTGGATTTTTCAGGCTGTTTTGTGTTATTGTTGTTTGTTGTTATTTCCAAGAAAAAGGTGAAAAAAAATCATCCGATTTCACTTACAGAAATTGTAAGGCCTTTGGTTACTGTTTTTCCAGATACAATCCAGATTTGACAGGAAACAAAGTAATTCCTGTGGGACTAGTCAGATTTCCTTCCTGCACTTTATGGATAGTGGTATGCACTTTGGTGTTAGAGAACACGAGTAGTACTAGAGAACACGAGTAGTACTAGAGAACACGAGCAGTACTAGAGAACACGAGCAGTACTAGAGAACACGAGCAGTACTAGAGAACACGAGCAGTACTAGAGAACACGAGTAGTACTAGAGAACACGAGCAGTACTAGAGAACACGAGCAGTACTAGAGAACACGAGCAGTACTAGAGAACACGAGCAGTACTAGAGAACACGAGCAGTACTAGAGAACACGAGCAGTACTAGAGAACACGAGCAGTACTAGAGAACACGAGCAGTACTAGAGAACACGAGCAGTACTAGAGAACACGAGCAGTACTAGAGAACACGAGCAGTACTAGAGAACACGAGCAGTACTAGAGAACACGAGCAGTACTAGAGAACACGAGCAGTACTAGAGAACACGAGTAGTACTAGAGAACACGAGCAGTACTAGAGAACACGAGCAGTACTAGAGAACACGAGTAGTACTAGAGAACACGAGCAGTACTAGAGAACACGAGCAGTACTAGAGAACACGAGTAGTACTAGAGAACACGAGCAGTACTAGAGAACACGAGTAGTACTAGAGAACACGATTAGTACTAGGTGAATGAATGCATTGCTTCCAGCTGTTATTTTGTCTGCACTGTTACAGAGAATTGGTAAAATTACTGTGACAGTTAAAGCAACCCCCAAGTGTGGTGATATGTGCTAGAGTTGAGCAATGCTTTGCTGAGGAAAAGGTGCAGTCATATATATGCAAGTTTTCTTTAGCACTAGAATCAGGGTTTAATTCTCATGAAAAACTCTCGTTGCATGTCCACATCCACAAAACGTCCTTGAAGCTGTTTGAGATTTTAGGGAGATGACTGCAAATTTTTCATAAACTTCTCTCATACTGGGGAGCCCGGGTGGCTGAATAGTAGAGCACTGGACTTCTAATGCTCGGGTCGTGAGTTCGTATCCTGGCTGGGGCCAAATATTTGTGCTGGCTTTTTCATCGTTGCCCCATCTTTGATATCACCCGTACGTGGTAGAAAAGGATGTTAAACCCCCCAAACACCCACCCACCCTTCTCTCGTACTGACCCTGACCTTGTTATAACTTCCCACTTCACGTACAGGAGTTGAAAGAGCGTGCGGCCCACATCTGCGTGGCTGTCCACAAGAGTGTGGTGGAGACGGGGAGCCGTTACTGGGTGGAGGTGCGACGTCATCTGTACGCAACCCCCAGCAGCTACATGGAGCTGATTAGGCTGTACGCTCGCATGCTGCGTGACAACAAACGCGAGTTCGTCTCCAACAGGGAGCGCCTGCAAGTGGGGTTGTCTACCCTGTCAGAGGCGAACAACATGGTCGGGGAGATGCAGGAAGAGCTTGTGACCTTGGGACCCAAAATTGAGGAGAAAGCCAAGGTCAGGGTCATGTGTATGTTTTAGTGGTGTGTGTGTGTGTGTGTGTGTGTGTGTGTGTGTGTGTGTGTGTGTGTGTGTGTTCATCCCTGATTTCTGAAATTTACATTGAAGTGTTGAAGCTTTGTAGATGTTCTATTAATACAAAACATCAGCTGCTTCTCTTATAGCAATTGATGTCATAAGGATAACTGCAATCACTTTTTTTTTTTTGCTGCTTATTGTTTTTAAACTTCTTTATTGTCCCTTTTGGGAAATTTGGGCTGCTTCCCCCTGGGGGAAATGTGTCGCTGTGTTGCAGCGCCACCCGATACCTATCCTATTTTTCAATTTTGCTGGGGGGAGGTAAGCCCCGATAAGCAGCCCAGTAGCCAGGAAAAACCAGTGTCACATATCACAAGCTTGACCTTGACAAGCTTGACATTGGTGATAGCCCTTCAGTAGTGCAGCGGTTAAGTTTTACGCGCTACCTGTTAGACCATCGCTAACCCCAACTGCTCAAGTTTAGAGCTTCCAGTCAACAAGCTGAAGGCATCCTATGTTTAGAGCTTCCAGTCAACAAGCTGAAGGCATCCTATGTTTAGAGCTCCCAGTCAACAAGCTGAAGGCATCCTATGTTTAGAGCTCCCAGTCAACAAGCTGAAGGCATCCTATGTTTAGAGCTCCCAGTCAACAAGCTGAAGGCATCCTATGTTTAGAGCTCCCAGTCAACAAGCTGAAGGCATCCTATGTTTAGAGCTCCCAGTCAACAAGCTGAAGGCATCCTATGTTTAGAGCTTCCAGTCAACAAGCTGAAGGCATCCTATGTTTAGAGCTTCCAGTCAACAAGCTGAAGGCATCCTATGTTTAGAGCTTCCAGTCAACAAGCTGAAGGCATCCTATGTTTAGAGCTTCCAGTCAACAAGCTGAAGCATCCTACTGCTCAAGTTTAGAGCTCCCAGTCAACAAGCTGAAGGCATCCTATGTTTAGAGCTTCCAGTCAACAAGCTGAAGGCATCCTATGTTTAGAGCTCCCAGTCAACAAGCTGAAGGCATCCTATGTTTAGAGCTCCAGTCAACAAGCTGAAGGCATCCTATGTTTAGAGCTCCAGTCAACAAGCTGAAGGCATCCTATGTTTAGAGCTCCCAGTCCACAAGCTGAAGGCATCCTATGTTTAGAGCTTCCAGTCAACAAGCTGAAGGCATCCTATGTTTAGAGCTTCCAGTCAACAAGCTGAAGGCATCCTATGTTTAGAGCTTCCAGTCAACAAGCTGAAGGCATCCTATGTTTAGAGCTTCCTGTCAACAAGCTGAAGGCATCCTATGTTTAGAGCTTCCAGTCAACAAGCTGAAGGCATCCTATGTTTAGAGCTCCCAGTCAACAAGCTGAAGCCATCCTATGTTTAGAGCTTCCAGTCAACAAGCTGAAGCCATCCTATGTTTAGAGCTTCCAGTCAACAAGCTGAAGCCATCCTATGTTTAGAGCTCCCAGTCAACAAGCTGAAGCCATCCTATGTTTAGAGCTTCCAGTCAACAAGCTGAAGCCATCCTATGTTTAGAGCTCCCAGTCAACAAGCTGAAGCCATCCTATGTTTAGAGCTTCCAGTCAACAAGCTGAAGGCATCCTATGTTTAGAGCTTCCAGTCAACAAGCTGAAGCCATCCTATGTTTAGAGCTCCCAGTCAACAAGCTGAAGCCATCCTGTGTTTAGAGCTCCCAGTCAACAAGCTGAAGCCATCCTGTGTTTAGAGCTCCAGTCAACAAGCTGAAGCATCCTATGTTTAGAGCTTCCAGTCAACAAGCTGAAGGCATCCTATGTTTAGAGCTTCCAGTCAACAAGCTGAAGGCATCCTATGTTTAGAGCTTCCAGTCAACAAGCTGAAGGCATCCTATGTTTAGAGCTCCAGTCAACAAGCTGAAGGCATCCTATGTTTAGAGCTTCCAGTCAACAAGCTGAAGGCATCCTATGTTTAGAGCTTCCAGTCAACAAGCTGAAGGCATCCTATGTTTAGAGCTTCCAGTCAACAAGCTGAAGGCATCCTATGTTTAGAGCTTCCAGTCAACAAGCTGAACGGCATCCTATGTTTAGAGCTTCCAGTCAACAAGCTGAAGGCATCCTATGTTTAGAGCTTCCAGTCAACAAGCTGAAGGCATCCTATGTTTAGAGCTTCCAGTCAACAAGCTGAAGGCATCCTATGTTTAGAGCTTCCAGTCAACAAGCTGAAGGCATCCTATGTTTAGAGCTTCCAGTCAACAAGCTGAAGGCATCCTATGTTTAGAGTTCCAGTCAACAAGCTGAAGGCATCCTATGTTTAGAGCTTCCAGTCAACAAGCTGAAGGCATCCTATGTTTAGAGCTTCCAGTCAACAAGCTGAAGGCATCCTATGTTTAGAGCTTCCAGTCAACAAGCTGAAGGCATCCTATGTTTAGAGCTTCCAGTCAACAAGCTGAAGGCATCCTATGTTTAGAGCTTCAGTCAACAAGCTCCCAGTCAACAAGCTGAAGGCATCCTATGTTTAGAGCTCCCAGTCAACAAGCTGAAGCCATCCTGTGTTTAGAGCTCCCTCCTATGTTTAGAGCTTCCAGTCAACAAGCTGAAGGCATCCTATGTTTAGAGCTTCCAGTCAACAAGCTGAAGGCATCCTATGTTTAGAGCTTCCAGTCAACAAGCTGAAGGCATCCTATGTTTAGAGCTTCCAGTCAACAAGCTGAAGGCATCCTATGTTTAGAGCTTCCAGTCAACAAGCTGAAGGCATCCTATGTTTAGAGCTTCCAGTCAACAAGCTGAAGGCATCCTATGTTTAGAGCTTCCAGTCAACAAGCTGAAGGCATCCTATGTTTAGAGCTTCCAGTCAACAAGCTGAAGGCATCCTATGTTTAGAGCTTCCAGTCAACAAGCTGAAGGCATCCTATGTTTAGAGCTTCCAGTCAACAAGCTGAAGGCATCCTATGTTTAGAGCTTCCAGTCAACAAGCTGAAGGCATCCTATGTTTAGAGCTTCCAGTCAACAAGCTGAAGGCATCCTATGTTTAGAGCTTCCAGTCAACAAGCTCCCAGTCAACAAGCTGAAGGCATCCTATGTTTAGAGCTCCAGTCAACAAGCTGAAGCCATCCTATGTTTAGAGCTTCCAGTCAACAAGCTGAAGGCATCCTATGTTTAGAGCTTCCAGTCAACAAGCTGAAGGCATCCTATGTTTAGAGCTTCCAGTCAACAAGCTGAAGGCATCCTATGTTTAGAGCTTCCAGTCAACAAGCTGAAGGCATCCTATGTTTAGAGCTTCCAGTCAACAAGCTGAAGGCATCCTATGTTTAGAGCTTCAGTCAACAAGCTGAAGGCATCCTATGTTTAGAGCTCCCAGTCAACAAGCTGAAGCCATCCTATGTTTAGAGCTTCCAGTCAACAAGCTGAAGGCATCCTATGTTTAGAGCTTCCAGTCAACAAGCTGAAGGCATCCTATGTTTAGAGCTTCCAGTCAACAAGCTGAAGGCATCCTATGTTTAGAGCTTCCAGTCAACAAGCTGAAGGCATCCTATGTTTAGAGCTTCCAGTCAACAAGCTGAAGGCATCCTATGTTTAGAGCTCCCAGTCAACAAGCTGAAGCCATCCTATGTTTAGAGCTTCCAGTCAACAAGCTGAAGGCATCCTATGTTTAGAGCTTCCAGTCAACAAGCTGAAGGCATCCTATGTTTAGAGCTTCCAGTCAACAAGCTGAAGGCATCCTATGTTTAGAGCTTCCAGTCAACAAGCTGAAGGCATCCTATGTTTAGAGCTTCCAGTCAACAAGCTGAAGGCATCCTATGCTTTCTTTTGACCTCGAGCTGTAACGTGATTTCATTGTCTGTCCCAGGACACAGAAGTGTTGCTGCAACAGCTGGAGAAAGATCAGGAGGCGGTGGAGCAGGTCCGTCAGATCGTCGAGAACGAGGAGGCCGTCATGAAAAAGGAGACGCAGATCGTCCAGGACTACGCTGACGAATGTCAGAATGACCTTGCCTCCGTTCTGCCAGCCCTGCAGCAAGCCATCGCATCTCTCGAGACACTGGACAAAGCATCTGTCTCAGAAATCAGGTAACAAGTTGTGAAGGGGGTTGAAGAATGAGAGATGAGAACTGAAAGTGCACTGTTTGCAAACACATGACACTTCTTACTTCAATTTGAACATGGCAGGGGTAGTTCCATATTCACTGGATTTTGATATGAACTGATTTAACATGACATATACACGAACATCAAAAGTGTGACAAGAATTACGCGTACATGTAATTTTTCTACTCCTACTCCTGTGTTGACCAACTCTGTGCTGTGTTTTGCTACAGAGTGTACAAGACCCCACCTAAGCTTGTGGAGACCGTGATGAATGCAGTGCTGGTGCTCTTCCAGCGTAAGCCAGGCTGGCCCACGGCCAAACAGATGCTTGGTGACCCAAACTTCCTCAAGAGACTGCTACAGTTTCGACAAGAACACCGTCCCTGACAAGGTACGTCACTCGCACCATTCTTTGTCTGAGGGTACTTTTTATGCATCAAGTTGGAGTGAGAACTGTGAATGCTGTTTCTGAATAAGTGATGCTCCATTAGGAGATTGTGAGCAATTTGATAACTTAGTGGTCTCTATTATTAACAGAAGTTGGGAGTAAGGGCAAATGTACTGCCTTTCCAGGTGGGCAGCAAAAATTCTTGAATTGGCTCAAAGCACCGTGAACTGAACCCAGTACACACGCTCATGTTAATCACACGCATTCTCACACACTGGACATTAACACATTACAGTCATGTTGTGAAGGGTCAGCTGTGCAGTTAAAGTTTTTTTTAATTCAGAATTGCATTTATTTTGATATTTTTTGGGCTGAACATTTTCAAAGTAGAGGGGGAGGAAGCCAGAGTACCCAGAAGGAACTCCTGATGATAGCACATATTTTTCTAGCATATGGCAGACACTTTTCAACAGCCTTTTTTTTTTGTTTGGTTGGTTGGAGTTTTTTGTTTTGTTTGTTTGTTTGTTTGTTTTTTGTTGTTTGTTTGTTGTTTTGGTTGTTTTTTTGTTGTTGTTTTGTGGGGTTTTTTGTTGTTGTTTGTTTGTTTTTTTTGTTTTTTTTTTGGGGGGGGGTTGTTGTTGTTGTTTTTTTTGTGGTTTTTTTGTATGTCAAACATGGGTCTAAAGCCTTTTGGCTGTGACAGGTGTTACCAAGCTGAAGAAATATTCCAAGGAGCCAGACTTCAAGCCAGAGATTGTAGAGAAGGTGTCGCTAGCTTGTCGCTCTCTCTGTATGTGGGTTCTCGCCCTGGAGCACTACAATGAGGTTTACAAGGTGAGTGTCATGTTTTGTGTTACCAGCCGGTCCACCTTCATCAGAACACAGCAGTTTGAAGTCCAGATAATAGTAACATGATAAACAGGGTGGTGTTGTGTTTTTCCCCCTGATGTCCAGTTTGCCTGGCTTCATGAAGGGGATCTCCCATGAGCACCACAGACCTGACCACGCTGTGATCGATTTTCTCCTGGTATACCAGATGACATGATACTATAGGAGTCCACCTAGTACCCTCACAACTTCAGTCAGTAGAGCCATCATGCTGCCCCCAACAAGGGCTATAATTTGAGAGAATTCACGTGTACCCCTGTGAGCTCATCTGGTTTACTGAAGCTGGTGATAACAGGTGAAAGTGTAAAGCACAGTATTTCTTGTTTTGTGTGTGCTGCACAAGCAAACATAGGGATTACAGTGCTTTTCAATGTTTTTATTCCTTGTATTTTGCTTGAACACATGTAGATGGTGAAGCCAAAGCAGGCTCGAGTGGAGGAAGCAAAGGAGGCGCTGAAGCTGGCCCAGGACAGTCTGGCCAAGAAACAGAACAGTCTTCGCAAGGTACACTTGGAACAGACCGTTTCCCTCTCTTACCATGCCCTTAATATCAGGGCCACTGCAGTTGATCTTGCCTCCACGCAGGACTGCTACAAGTGCTTGGTGGAAAACAAATCATTAGTGCTTCTTTTTTTAGTGCTTCTTCATTAGTCCCTTCATGTCTCCTTGGGGTTTTTTTTTGTTTTTTTTTGGTTTTGTTTTGTTTGTTTTTTTTTGGGGGGGGGGGAGGGGGATTGGGTCACTCAGTGTTTTTAGTGCTTCTTCATAAGTCTTTCATGTCCTTTTTTTTTTCTTCTTTTTTTTTTGGGGGGGGGGGGAGGTGGGGGGGGGGGGAGTTGGGTCACTGAGTTTATTCAATTGCTGTAGTATGGTTAATTGTCTCAGCATAAAAACTGCTGCATACATGTTTTCTTAAATTTTATAAGGGAAAGAGAAGCACAAACCAAAGCTTTCACTGCAGTAGTATGCACGGACATTCTGTGTTAGGACTGCCAAGTTGTTTCTAGTGTTTGATGTGGAAGTGCTTGTGTTGACAGATCCAGAAACACTTAGAGCTGATTCAGAAACAATACCAGGACAGCGTGAACCAACGTGAGGCGCTCAAAACACGCAAGGTCGTCACTGCCCTCCGCCTGCAACGAGCTTCTGTCCTCATTTCTGCCCTTGAAGATGAGAAGGTGTGTACTGAGATGTCCAGCTCATTTCTGTTTTGGGGGTTCTGTTCATTCATTTAATTTAGCTTTCTCCTTCATTTGCTAGATATACAGTAAGGGACTACGCTGATGTTTTTCATTTTGCAATAGAAAAAGCGTTGTGTCAGTGAAAATGCGTATCGCACTAAAAAAAAAAAAAAGAAACAAAAAACAAAAGATGCATAAACATCAGACGGAAGGATTTTAATGTTTATGACATCAGCCTGTGAAGGGAACCAAAGTGCCAGAAAGACACACAGAACACTTCCTATTGTCACTCGAACAGTGACCAGTGTAATCAAAATTGCGTCGTGCACCACTGACTGCCCTCCAGCGGTAATTGGCAAGGGGTTAGCCCAGCAAGCAGGGAGCCTGTCAAAACGCTGACATGGTGCAATCAGGGCCATTTCAAAATGCATGCAAGTATGGACAGATCCCTTGAAAATGCATAGGGCGTCCCCAAAATGCAATATATACAATACTTAGCTACCAGCAATTTCACCTTATATTTTCCCTCATCTCTGTGACAGGATATATTTTTTTAGACAGTAGTGTCCAAGTGACAGAACCATATAAATAGCTGTTTCTTTTTCTGGGAATGTTGATTGTTATTTCTTCAGACTTCATGTGAAGAATTTAATATTCTTCCATTTCTGTTGTGCAGGTGCGCTGGGCAGAGTCGGTAAAAGTTCTTGACGGAAAGCTGGAGGGATTGGTGGGTAACACGTTGGTTGGCGCCGCAGCTGTTGCATACCTGGGTCCCCTGACCATGCAGTACAGACAGGAGCTGGTGGAGCGATGGGTCGGCATGTGTGTGGAGGCCAGCGTCCCAATCTCACACCAGTTTGACCTGATACACAGCATGGCAGAGCCGAATCAGGTCAGAGATTGCTTGCAGTTTGGGATACAGAGTATTGGTAGTATAAGATTTAAATCATACGTACACCTTTTGGCACTTGTCAGTATTCTGCCATACAAAGAAAAAATACAAACAGAAAGCCGATATCGCTTATAGATACAGCGCTAAAGTGTGAACGTGTGCACACGCACGCACTGAATAAATAAACCAAAAATGAAAACGCAAAGCAATTCTAGCTCTGAGGAAATTGTCATGTTTTAGAGCTGACTCCTGTTGTTATTGTTATTTGTTATTATTTATATCATTTCAATAGCAATCACTGAACTCTGAATGACCAAATATGAGAGGTTTCCTGTCAGAGTCAGTTGACTGTAGGCAGAATTCCCCTTTTTTAATTGCACAGCAAACAATCTGAGACCATATCAACTCTTACTGGTTCAGCACTACATGTACATACTAGAATGATTCACGTCTGAAGTGTAGCTCCAGAACTAACTGAACTAGTAGATATGTTACAGGGTTTTTTGTTTTTTCTTGCTTGTATTTTAACTCACTTTTAGCAACAGAAAAAGTCTTTCGTTTGAGAACATAATTTAAGTATAACTTTTTATTCCAGATCATGAAATGGTACAACAATGGGTTGCCAAGAGACAAACACTCCACAGAGAACGCCATATTCGTCCAGAAAGCCAGGAAATGGCCGCTGTTCATCGACCCACAGTTTCAGGCAGTCAGGTGCAATCTCTTTGCTTTTCACAACTTGTCTGTATTCGTACATAATATGCATTAACACAAATAAAGATGCATACCTAGGTGGGGAAAACCTATCACTTCATACCACCACAATATTACATTGATAGCAGAAATGTTAGAGGTTTTATTTTGTTGTGACTGTAACATCTCAGCAGTTGTCTGCTTAGTGACGCTATCATATTAACACATGTTGCTCGGTGACAGCTGGGTGCGTGAGATGGAGGGAATGCGACTGAAGACCGTCACCGCCACAGACCCCAACCTGATGAGAACGCTTGAGACGGCCGTTAAAGTTGGAGACCCGGTTCTCATCAAGGTTTGTACCTGCGCTGTGTTAGTCTGCCATAACAGAAAGTTACTGGTGGGAATTTCAGCCCGGTACAGTTGTGTGAAGGTTTTGTCAAAATCTGATGAATCTTGGTTACAGATCCTCATTACATGTTTCTTGCTTGAAGAGAGCTTTCAGTGTGTAGAATTTGTTTTGCAAATTGTTCAGAGGATGCAAGTGGCAAGAAACAAACAAACTGCGTGCTAAAAGTTAAACTTTTGTTTCAGGATGTTGGAGAGGAGCTTGATCCAGCGTTGCGTCCCATAGTTCTTCAGGAGATGACGCGACGCGGTGGTCAGCTCGTCATGAAACTCGGGGAAACAGAGATTGAGTACAACACTAACTTCAGGTAAAAGGGAGCAGCTGACAAGTCTGGTGTCTGTTGTGACTTTTCTCTTTGCTGCATGCTTGTTCAGAGTTGTGTACTTGGTTATGTGTCACATGAAGTAATTTTTTCAAGTGAAATAAAAGCCTTTTTGACCTTACCATTTAATGTGCAGACTTTACATGGCGACGTCCATGGCCAACCCTCACTTCCTGCCGGCCATCTTCATCCAGGCCAACATCATCAACTTCACAGTCACGTTCGACGGGCTTCAGGAGCAGCTGCTGTCCGTCGTCGTCAAGCAGGTAAGAAACTTCATCATGAATGCGCCCTGTGTATTCTTGTTAACTTTTGCCTTTGAGCTCACAATGATACAGTGGGCAGTCTCAGACATTACTTTCACTTCCACGAGGAATGTTGCTTGAAGAGAAAATATGTTGAGAATACCACTCAGCAGCCAGTTACGGTTTGGTTTCAGGAACGACCTCAGCTGGAGACACAGAGACGAGAGTTGCTGGAAAGTATCGCTAATGACAGACAGCTGCTTCGCGACCTTGAGGACAAGTCGCTCAGTCTTCTGCAGAAGTCGGAAGGTCAGGGGATATCTCAAGATATTCATACTGCTAGATTTATCCTGGTTTCATTTCAAGTCACAAAAATTCCATTGGCACAAGCACACATTCTTCCTTCACATTGTGTTTCGCTTGATGCAGATATGTGTGTCTATGTTGGGCCTGCTGGTGTCGGTCTT
Organism: Batillaria attramentaria; assembly: GCA_018292915.2. Classification (NCBI taxonomy): domain Eukaryota; kingdom Metazoa; phylum Mollusca; class Gastropoda; family Batillariidae; genus Batillaria; species Batillaria attramentaria. The sequence continues at coordinate 1,264,620 of JACVVK020000151.1, forward strand.
TTTCAATTTGTTTGACACACCATGCTATCTCAGTTTCTTGGAAACCCTGCCCCTTATTCAAAGTGAGCCACATCCCCACCGTTTTGTCATTTGGATTTTTTTTTTTTTTTAACTATATTGTCCCTTTTCGGAAATTTGAGCTGCGTCCCTCATGGGGAGCAGATTGCCACGGTGCAGCACCACCCAACCTACCATTGTATTTGTGATAAGCTGGATAAGCTAGATAACCCATAGAGAAACCCCTGATGAGCAGCCTGGCAGCCATGTAAAACCGGTGTCACATATCATGTGAGCTATACCACTGGCTGACACACATATTCTTTGTCTGGAAACTTTCTTACAGAAGGGGAGGAGATGTCCCGAGCTGGTTTGTAATTTGTTGTTTATGACTGGGTTGTACGTTGTAATCTGTTGTTTATGACTGGGTTGTACGTTGTAATTTGTTGTTTATGACTGGGTTGTACGTTGTAATTTGTTGTTTATGGCTGGGTTGTACGTTGTAATTTGTTGTTTATGACTGGGTTGTACGTTGTTATTTGTTGTTTATGACTGGGTTGTACGTTGTTATTTGTTGTTTATGACTGGGTTGTACGTTGTTATTTGTTGTTTATGGCTGGGTTGTACGTTGTAATTTGTTGTTTATGGCTGGGTTGTACGTTGTAATTTGTTGTTTATGGCTGGGTTGTACGTTGTAATTTGTTGTTTATGACTGGGTTGTACGTTGTTATTTGTTGTTTATGGCTGGGTTGTACGTTGTTATCTGTTGTTTATGGCTGGGTTGTACGTTGTAATCTGTTGTTTATGACTGGGTTGTACGTTGTAATCTGTTGTTTATGACTGGGTTGTACGTTGTAATTTGTTGTTTATGACTGGGTTGTACGTTGTAATTTGTTGTTTATGACTGGGTTGTACGTTGTAATCTGTTGTTTATGACTGGGTTGTACGTTGTTATTTGTTGTTTATGACTGGGTTGTACGTTGTTATTTGTTGTTTATGACTGGGTTGTACGTTGTTATTTGTTGTTTATGACTGGGTTGTACGTTGTTATTTGTTGTTTATGACTGGGTTGTACGTTGTTATTTGTTGTTTATGACTGGGTTGTACGTTGTTATTTGTTGTTTATGACTGGGTTGTACGTTGTTATTTGTTGTTTATGACTGGGTTGTACGTTGTAATTTGTTGTTTATGACTGGGTTGTACGTTGTAATTTGTTGTTTATGACTGGGTTGTACGTTGTTATTTGTTGTTTATGACTGGGTTGTACGTTGTAATTTGTTGTTTATGACTGGGTTGTACGTTGTAATTTGTTGTTTATGACTGGGTTGTACGTTGTAATTTGTTGTAACATTGTCATTCTAACAACAACAAAATGTGAATAATTTTTGCATATTGGCAGCTGTGTGAGAATGGAGATCTCAAAAAGCTTTGTATACAATTTCACCAAATGTACTAGAAAATCATCTTTTATGTGGTTATTTTTCTTTGCTTGCCTAATCCATACAACCACTGCATAGTTTACTGAAAAAATCTCACACTTTGTAATTTTTGTTTTGCTGATTATATAATCACGACAGAATATATGGCTGTTAATGAATTTATATCACTGACAGATTAGACAGGTACTGCATGTATACCCCTCATGTACCAGATCATGTCATTTTAATTATGATTATATTCATTTGTTCCAAGGATATCATTTCATCAGCTCATTAACTCATTTCCTACCAAGTGTGTTTCGGGTTGTGCACTAGTGACTTCACTAAAAAACTCATAATGAATTTGTATATCTGTAGGATTTAAATTTGGTTCAGTGGGAGTGTTGCACTTTGATTTTACTTGTGTTTGCTGCAGTAAGAGCCATCAAGGAACCGTAAATCTGGCTTGATTTTGTCATGCAGGGCCAAAACAAAAAAAGAGTCAAAAACATGGGATACTTGTGTGCAGTACTAAATGTGTTAATGTGCAGTATACAAGAAGCGCACTTGTTTATTTTTTTCTTTGCATTTTTAAGTGTCTCTGTGGTAGTTACATGTTACCCTAAAGTACTGGTTGTTAGCAAAGATTCTTGGATTAGGAAGATGGGCCCGTATGTAATAGTCGAGGTTAGGGTTTTCAGCCCCGGGTTAGAGTCTAACCTCGAACTAAACTAGCTCTAGGGTAAAATTTTCTGTTGTTTATTGTTTTAAATCAGGAAGCGGGCCCATTCCAGGAAGGTGCCTGAGCCTTTATTGAAGGATTTTTTTTCTTACTTTCTTTGCTTCTTTTTTTATCTAATTTTGTTTTGGGGTTTCTTTTGTCCTAGTCTGGGTTAAGCCCGTAGCCGTGGGTTAAATTAACCTCGACTTTTACATACGGGCCCTGGTTTACCAGAAACAGTGAAAGTACACATAACTGTAAGAAAGGTGTACTTGAGTGTTTTGAATACTGTATGACTGAGTGAAATAAGAGATGTATGTTCGCAGAGTGACTGAGTGAAGCAGTGTGGTTTGTGGTTGATTTATGATGTGTCTGTAGAAAGTGCATGTATTGTGGTTTTTGATTTGACTAGGCAGAGTAGTGTTTTAGGGGGTTCAAGTAGGGAGATTGTATTGACTAATTATACAATTTGTGTGTGACTGAGCAAAACAAGGGGTAAGGAGGGTAGGTTGTAATTTTTATGTGTGATGGAATATGCGATGTGTTGTAGAATGTGACTGCATGGGGGTATCAGACATGATTGTGTGTGTCTTCAGACAGATGATGTTGCTTTGAGTGCATGTGTATCTGTATTGTGTTGTGTTTGTGTATCTGTATTGTGTTGTGTTTGTGTATCTGTATTGTGTTGTGTTTGTGTATCTGTATTGTGTTGTGTTTGTGTATTGTGTTGTGTTTGTGTATCTGTATTGTGTTGTGTTTGTGTATCTGTATTGTGTTGTGTTTGTGTATCTGTATTGTGTTGTGTTTGTGTATCTGTATTGGGGGAGTCGGGGTGGCCGAATGGTTGAGCGTTGGCGTTCTAATGCTCGGGTTGTGAGTTCGTATCCCGATTGGGGCCAAATATTTGTGCTGGCTTCTTCATCGTTGCCCCGTCTTTCATATCACCCGTATGTGGTGGAAAAGGACGTTAAACCTCTAAACACCCCACCACCCACCCCCACCCTGGTATCTGTATTGTGTTTGTTTGTTGTACAGGACACCTTCTGGATGACCAGGACTTGGTGGAAACATTACAACAGTCAAAGGGAAAGAACCACGAGATCCTCACCCGCGTCCTGCAGTCAGAACACACTGAGAAAAGCATCGACAGTGCACGCAAGAAGTATCTTTCAGTATGTCTGCTTGGTTTACATTTCATTTATTTTTTGCCTTTAATTGGGATTTAAATGAATACTGCTTTATTGTTGATACCTTTAGTGAATGAGTCTTACCCTCTTGTGTTGGTTCGCCACTTGATGTACTCACTTTTGTACCTGGTGGTGGTGGTGGTGGGGGGGGGGGGGATAGAAAGCAGGCCATGGACTGAATAAATAATAAAAATAATAAATCACATTTGTACAGTGCAATTCTTGCAATAAATACATCAACTCATTGTTTATTTACACGTACATCACTCACACACACATAGAACACATCACAAACCAGTTACATCAACCTCCTTATTTTCAGGTTGCGAGACGTGGTGCTGTGCTGTACTTTGTCCTGGCCGAGCTGGCCAGCATGGACGTGATGTACCAGTTCTCGCTGGCGTGGTTTCAGCGGATGTTCGCTTCCTGCATCTCCAGCCCCACCTCAGACACATCCTCCATCGCCTCCTCCGCTGCCAGTGCAGCTTTTGCTGCGGGGATCATCCGTCCGTCCTCCGCTCGAAGTCTGCACTCTGCTGAAGACATGGAGAGGGAATCACGAGAGGCATCCGGCCCCACCATGAGCCCTGATCATGGTAAGGAACTCTTACCTGAAGCAAGGTCTGTGCAAACAACATCTGAAGTTTATCACCTGAAATGATGCCCAGCAAACCGTTCTTGTTTATTATCTTATTATTTCTGCTAAATAGTGGTTTTTGCTGTAGACACACCAGCATATATATGTCGAAAAAAGATTTCAGAGTCTTATTTTATGTTCTTTAAAGAGCAGAAGGGTCAGGTTAATTTGTTCCAGCAAGAGGGAACAACTAAGCACACAGTAATGCCAATCCATTCTCAGTGATATTGAACAGATCTGCCAGTATTCTTGTAAAATATGTTCCTTGCACTCACACACAAATTCGAGGCTAACCTTCAGTATCCACTTCACAACCTGATTTTTCCCTTTTGTTTGCCCTAAACCCCCAAACACCCACCCACCCTTGTGTTTGCCCACTTTTAGGTGAGCAGTTGCAGCAGCACCTACAGTCGATGATCGAGCGCCTGACCTTCAGCATCTATCGCATCGTGTCCGTCGGCCTCTTCTCCAGCCATCAGCTGACTTTCTCCTTCCTGCTCTGTGCGTCTATCATGCGCGCAAACTCTCAGGGTGCTGACGCGGGCAAGTTGGCTGTGTCACCTCTGGCTCGGCCCATCAGTGGGGAGAAGACAGAAGCGAATGTGAATGATGAAAATGGAAAATGTGGAGAAGAGCCGAAGGTCGGTACATTTTCTTTTTCTTCTATTCATTGTCCTCTAACATGGCACGACAAACCGTGCATCTGTTTGGTGATTATCTTTTGTTTATTTAGTTGTTGTTTGGGGGGGGGGGGGGGGTGTTTGTTTGTTTACATGCATTTTACTTCACAACTTATACATCTTTAACAGGTTTTCATTTTTCACATTTTTTATGCTTTACAGTCTGACAGTGAGAAGAGTGATGACAAAGTAGACAGCAGTAGTGACCACACAGGACAGGCCAGTCCAACCCAGTCAGTTTCCATTGGTGATGACCTGATGGATGACCTTGACACAAATGTATCCTTGGGCAGCATCCACGATCTGGAGTGGCAGATCTTCCTGCAGGGTAACGTCATGGTCAACATGGCCGACGAGGAGCTGCTGAAGAAACACAGCGGTGAGGGTTTTACACCAGTGAGAGCTACAGTGGGGGGTGGATGGGAGAGCAGTATTAGAAAGTTTATGTTAAAAGGGTTTTCTGTTATGTGGAGGTGTACATCATCATTTCTCCTTGTGATTTGTTGGTTTTCATGAATGTCCTGTGCATCTGCCTCCTCACACTATGAAAAGGTAACAGTCACTTTCACCAAAGAGCCAGTGAAACCTTTTAAGAGAATAATTCATAGAGGCTGTTTACACTACAACCCGCTCCACGAGCCACAACTTGCAACCTTATACTGGTGTGTTGAAAACACATTACCATGTCTGGTTCTCCATGCAGGGTTTACGCCAATTGAGCAGGTGGAGGTGGAAGCAAATGGGGGTGTTCCTGATCCTGCCCGACACCCAAAGCCACAACAGTGGGTGGCAGATGGCAACTGGAGGCTGTGTCAGTACCTGGATGCCATGTTGCCATCTTTTGCTGGCTTTTGCCGCTCTTTGCGCACCTGCCATGAGCAGTGGGAGACGTTCAAGGCATCCAATGACTGTTTCCTTCTCATGGAAACAAAGTTTGTCCCAGGTGAGCCAACTCTGCAAATAATTACAGATATACGTCATGTGACTGGGGCAGTGACTCTTTTTAGATTTCTAGCAAAAGTGGGGAAAGCTGTGTAGACAAAGCTTGGACTGTCTGGAACTCCTTGCCAATCGAACTCCGCCTTCAGACCTCACTGCCTCTGTTTAAATCGCATCTGAAGACCTATCTCTTGCGCCAAGCCTTTGATAAGCTAAACCTCTGTTAAGTCTGTCTGTGTGCATCATGAGTTCGTTGCACTGCCAAATTGTATGTAAGCTGAGGGGATGTAAATAGTGTGTGCGTGTGTGTGCGTGCGTGCGTGCGTGTGTGTGTGTGTGTGTGTGTGTGTGTGTGTGTGTGTGTGTATGCTTTAAGCACAGCGAGTCCTTGGAAGTTGGAGAACGGCGCTCTATAAAAGCCATGTGTTATTATTATTGATTTTACACAGTTGTGCTTTTGAAAAATGTACACACTGGAGTCTCTTGCTGGATTCATTCATCAGTATTTTACAGCCATGCAGTTTTTTTTTTTAACCTTCTGTGGATGGTTTTGTTGTTGTTATTGTTGTTGTGTATATTTTCACGCTTTTCCTTTGCACTTGTTGCAGCAAAAGTTGCAGCTGAATCAGCAAATGGCGACAAAACCCCGGAGGCCGTGGTGTTTGCCTGGGAACAGCTGACCAAGTTCCAACAGTTGCTGTGTGTGCGTGTGCTGCGTAGCGACATGCTTGTGGCAGCCATGGCACGGTTTGTGCAGGGTCAGCTTGGGGAGCGCTATCTTTCCACGGGCGCATTCGACCTGAAGGAGATCTACGAGGGGTCGACAGCCAAGACTCCACTCATTTTCATCCTGTCACCAGGTATGTTGAATGTCTGATGGTGTTGTTTATCTGTGAATGTAGATGCCTTGAAATACCGAAAGTGAAGCTATGCCCTCAAGTTATTAGCATGATATTGATCAGCGTAGTATTGTTAACACTTGCGCAGTCAGTATGACACAAGAGGCTCGATCAGTTTGTCATGGATGTTGCATAGTGGCTTCAAGCTTACAGGACACAAATCTTTATCACTTGCAAGACAACTCTGAAAAATGCTTCTGCTGCTAGTACGAACGAATAATAAATCATCACTAACTCGTTTGCAAGCAGTCTCCTGAGCATTCCACACCAAAGTGCATTTCAAAACTTACATATTCACAGTGTCCTGAAACATTATAATCCTTATACATTGACTACTGTTTCCCATTCCTATGGAATAGCAAGCAGATGAAATTTGTCTCAGCAGTTCAGTACAGTTCAGATCAGATCAGTTCAGCTCAGATCAGTTCAACTCAGATCAGTTCAGCTCAGATCAGTTCAGCTCAGATCAGTTCAGCTCAGATCAGTTCAGCTCAGAATGCCATGTTTGCTTGGACTTCCATGTGTGCTTCACCCTGTCTTTTAGCAATCCCCTTTTAGTCTAATTCTAAAAATCCCCCCCCCCCCAACTCCCCAAGTGTTTTCGGGGAGCCGGGGTGGTCGAATGGTAGAGCGTTGGACTTCAAATGCTCGGGTCGAGAGTTCGATCCCCGCTGGGGCCAAATATTTGTGCTGGCTTTTTCATCGTTGCCCCGTCTTTGATATCACCCTATGTGGTGGAAAAGGACGTTAAACCCCCAAACACACACACACCCACCCACTCCCCAAGTGTTTTCTCCTCTGAAGCACTTAAAAGTACATGTACGTCAGAATCGCACACACTTTAGTCTAATGTTTAAAAAAGAAACAAAGGGAGCATGCCCTGGACACCCCCTAGTGTAACACATCTACTTTGAAGATGCACAGTCTGCTATTTAGACGCTCGCTTGTGGCTTTGCCACTTTGTCACTAAGTAAATGCTTTTCCTCCTTTTGCGGTGAGTGAGTGTTTTAACGTCCTTTTCCACCATGTATGGGTGATATTAAAGATGGGGCAATGAGGAAAAAGGCCTCCTCCTTTTGAATCATGGACCATTGTAAGCCCTGAGCTCTACGTACACTAGCACCCCACATCACTGTGAAACACACTGTTGGTTTTGCTGTGCACAGGATGTGACCCAGCCTCGCAGCTGCTGCGCTTTGCCAAGGAACTGAGGGGCAGTGTGCATCACCTGGACATGATCTCACTGGGTCGGGGTCAGGGCCCGCGGGCGGAAGAACTCATCTCCAAGGCGCAGATCCTAAAGGGACGCTGGGTGTTCCTGCAGAACTGCCACCTGGCGGCTTCCTGGATGCCACGTCTTCAGAACATCGTGGAGAAGTATGTTGGTTTGTCCAGTCAGAAGTATTGCATGCAGAAAAGCCTGAGACACAAAGTACTCGGGGCTCGTAACACACTTGCCCCCTCCCCCTTCCCAACCATCCACACCCTGTTCTCTAGTTAGAGTACTCGGGGCTCGTAACACACTTACCCACTCTCCCTTCCCAACCATCCACACCCTGTTCTCTAGTTAGAGTACTCGGGGCTCGTAACACACTTGCCCCCTCCCCCTTCCCAACCATCCACACCCTGTTCTCTAGTTAGAGTACTCGGGGCTCGTAACACACTTGCCCCCTCCCCCTTCCCAACCATCCACACCCTGTTCTCTAGTTAGAGTACTCGGGGCTCGTAACACACTTGCCCCCTCCCCCTTCCCAACCATCCACACCCTGTTCTCTAGTTAGAGTACTCGGGGCTCGTAACACACTTGCCCCCTCCCCCTTCCCAACCATCCACACCCTGTTCTCTAGTTAGAGTACTCGGGGCTCGTAACACACTTACCCCCTCCCCCTTCCCAACCATCCACACCCTGTTCTCTAGTTAGAGTACTCGGGGCTCGTAACACACTTGCCCCCTCCCCCTTCCCAACCATCCACACCCTGTTCTCTAGTTAGAGTACTCGGGGCTCGTAACACACTCCCCCACTCCCCCTTCCCAACCATCCACACCCTGTTCTCTAGTTAGAGTACTCGGGGCTCGTAACACACTTGCCCCCTCCCCCTTCCCAACCATCCACACCCTGTTCTCTAGTTAGAGTACTCGGGGCTCGTAACACACTCCCCCACTCCCCCTTCCCAACCATCCACACCCTGTTCTCTAGTTAGAGTACTCGGGGCTCGTAACACACTTGCCCCCTCCCCCTTCCCAACCATCCACACCCTGTTCTCTAGTTAGAGTACTCGGGGCTCGTAACACACTTGCCCCCTCCCCCTTCCCAACCATCCACACCCTGTTCTCTAGTTAGAGTACTCGGGGCTCGTAACACACTTGCCCACTCCCCCTTCCCAACCATCCACACCCTGTTCTCTAGTTAGAGTACTCGGGGCTCGTAACACACTTGCCCACTCCCCCTTCCCAACCATCCACACCCTGTTCTCTAGTTAGAGTACTCGGGGCTCGTAACACACTTGCCCCCTCCCCCTTCCCAACCATCCACACCCTGTTCTCTAGTTAGAGTACTCGGGGCTCGTAACACACTTGCCCCCTCCCCCTTCCCAACCATCCACACCCTGTTCTCTAGTTAGAGTACTCGGGGCTCGTAACACACTTGCCCCCTCCCCCTTCCCAACCATCCACACCCTGTTCTCTAGTTAGAGTACTCGGGGCTCGTAACACACTTGCCCCCTCCCCCTTCCCAACCATCCACACCCTGTTCTCTAGTTAGAGTGCTCGGGGCTCGTAACACACTTGCCCACTCCCCCTTCCCAACCATCCACACCCTGTTCTCTAGTTAGAGTACTCGGGGCTCGTAACACACTTGCCCCCTCCCCCTTCCCAACCATCCACACCCTGTTCTCTAGTTAGAGTACTCGGGGCTCGTAACACACTCCCCCACTCCCCCTTCCCAACCATCCACACCCTGTTCTCTAGTTAGAGTACTCGGGGCTCGTAACACACTTGCCCCCTCCCCCTTCCCAACCATCCACACCCTGTTCTCTAGTTAGAGTACTCGGGGCTCGTAACACACTTGCCCACTCCCCCTTCCCAACCATCCACACCCTGTTCTCTAGTTAGAGTACTCGGGGCTCGTAACACACTTGCCCCCTCCCCCTTCCCAACCATCCACACCCTGTTCTCTAGTTAGAGTACTCGGGGCTCGTAACACACTTGCCCCCTCCCCCTTCCCAACCATCCACACCCTGTTCTCTAGTTAAAGTGCTCGGGGCTCGTAACACACTTGCCCACTCCCCCTTCCCAACCATCCACACCCTGTTCTCTAGTTAGAGTACTCGGGGCTCGTAACACACTTGCCCCCTCCCCCTTCCCAACCATCCACACCCTGTTCTCTAGTTAGAGTACTCGGGGCTCGTAACACACTTGCCCCCTCCCCCTTCCCAACCATCCACACCCTGTTCTCTAGTTAGAGTACTCGGGGCTCGTAACACACTTGCCCCCTCCCCCTTCCCAACCATCCACACCCTGTTCTCTAGTTAGAGTACTCGGGGCTCGTAACACACTTGCCCCCTCCCCCTTCCCAACCATCCACACCCTGTTCTCTAGTTAGAGTACTCGGGGCTCGTAACACACTCCCCCACTCCCCCTTCCCAACCATCCACACCCTGTTCTCTAGTTAGAGTACTCGGGGCTCGTAACACACTTGCCCCCTCCCCCTTCCCAACCATCCACACCCTGTTCTCTAGTTAGAGTACTCGGGGCTCGTAACACACTTGCCCACTCCCCCTTCCCAACCATCCACACCCTGTTCTCTAGTTAGAGTACTCGGGGCTCGTAACACACTTGCCCCCTCCCCCTTCCCAACCAACCACACCCTGTTCTCTAGTTAGAGTACTCGGGGCTCGTAACACACTTGCCCCCTCCCCCTTCCCAACCATCCACACCCTGTTCTCTAGTTAGGGTACTCGGGGCTCGTAACACACTTACCCACTCTCCCTTCCCAACCATCCACACCCTGTTCTCTAGTTAGAGTACTCGGGGCTCGTAACACACTTGCCCCCTCCCCCTTCCCAACCATCCACACCCTGTTCTCTAGTTAGAGTACTCGGGGCTCGTAACACACTTGCCCCCTCCCCCTTCCCAACCATCCACACCCTGTTCTCTAGTTAACCAAGGTGTATAGTGTAGGAGGCATCATTGTCCAGGGTTTTTTGTGTGTTTCTATGAGACATTAACCCTTTCAGCCCTTGCTGGTTCCAGGCCTGAATGCTGTCCCTGTCCTGGGCACTTTTTTGCCTCGCCAGTCAGTCAATTAAAAAAACCAAAATTGCTCAAACCCATGTGTAGAACTGATTGATACAAAGGAAAGGAAGTGCACAGCAGAGTAATGCCCCTTGCTTCATGAATATTCAGTAGTCTGGCCAATGAGGAGCGAGTAGAAATTTTCACTAGCTCGCAGGTACATGTACCTGCGTAGGCATACGCGGCGGGTTCCTCGCGCAGGTACATGTACTTGCGTAGGGCTGAATGAGTTAAATATTGTTATCAGCTCAGTATGTTTTAGCGAACAGTTGCTTGGCATTCTGTAATTACATTTGTCCGTGTTCTCCGACAGCTTCAACAGATCGTCGTCAGATGAGGTGGATCCCCAGTTCCGACTGTGGCTGAGCTCACGTCCCGATCCATCTTTCCCTGTCTCCATTCTGCAGACTGGAATCAAGGTAGTCAGGCAGAACTAGTAAACTGCTGTTCAGATTTTGATCTGTGCACTTACAAGCGTCAGATGGTATATATAGGGCTAAGTGCTTATCAAATGGCATGGCTCTTGCACTCTTCTACCAAATAATTATAGAGATGATGTGTTTGTGTCTGTTCTTTGCCCCGACTGCTGACATTTACTGAATTATGAAATGATGCAAATCAGACTATAGAAATAATATTATGCTGACGTTGCATTTAGAAGGGTAGAAGAAATGCTGGCATCACGCTGGTCATGCTTCAGGTATCAGAGACTTACGTGTCAATCTGTGTACAAATAAAACAGGTAGTTAGTTAGTTAGTTAGTTAGGGCTTAACACCGCGCAAGCAACAAAGAACAAATAAAACAAACAGCAGCATAAACATCCCTCCTTCTGTTCCTCTGTCCTTCTTTCTGCACAGGCAGGTCAGACTAGTTGCAAATCATCAGTGTGATAGGAAGTTTAAACTAGTATTTCAGACCAATGCAAAGTGGTTACTGCCGAAGATGGACCAGCATGCACTTGCAAGCCTACTGTAGGTGTCCTCCGTAGATATTTTTCACTATGTTTGATCCTAACTCCGTTGCCATGACGATGTACAGATGACTGTTGAGTCGCCTCGCGGACTGAAGGCCAACATGCTGAAGACGTTTGGCAGTTCCGGCGCTGGCATCGTGACAGAGCAGATGTACGAGGAGGGAGTGCGCAAGACTGGCTGGCGTACGCTGCTCTACGGACTCTGTCTCTTCAACTCAGTCATCCACGAACGTAAGAAGTATGGCCGCCTGGGCTGGAACATCCCGTACGAGTTCAACGACTCTGACCTTGAGGTAACATCATTGTTTGTTTTCTCTGTTTTATGGAGGAGGTGGTGGTTTGATGCCTTCAGCTGCAAACCATGATTCTTTTTGTTTTGATATATGTGTAAAACAGATATCTCCACTTACACCGTGACATATTACTATCAGTCTCTAGTGGGTTGAGTCTCTAGCAAACCAGTTTGCTGACACTCTGTACGTGCCTCCAGGTTTGTGCATGGAGGGTGGGTGGGGTGGGTGTTTGGGTGTTTCACGTCCTTTTCCACCACATACGGGTGATCTCAAAGACGGGGCAACGATGAAAAGCCAGCACAAATATTTGGCCCCAGCCGGGATACAAACTCATGACCCGAGCATTAGAAGTCCAGTGCTCTGCCAGTCGGCCACCCCAGCTCCCCTGTGCATGGAGGGATTTGAAGCGATGGAAGTTGCCTCCCATCTTACCCAAAGGTCTAATTTCAGAAAATGTATTCAACATCTTGATTGTTACTACCAGTATCACTTTTAAAGGGCATCTTAAAAGTATGACATAGGAATACACTCAGCACAGGCATTTTGGCAGTCAGCCAATAAGTGAAAATATCTGTGGCATCACAAGATTGGTGGTGAAATTATATTTCTGCTGCACAGTCAGTGTCAGTATTGTGTTATACTAAAACTTCCTCTTGTTGGATATTACAGGTGTCCATTCTGAAGCTGCAGATGTTGATGGAAGGTCAGGACGACATTCCCTGGGAGGCGCTGCGCTACCTGACAGGGGAGGTCACTTACGGAGGTCGTGTGACAGATGACATGGACCGCCGCTGCCTGCTGAACCTTCTGGACAAGTTCTACTGTCCGCAGTCTTTACAGGCTGGCTACTGCTACTCGTCCAGTCAAGTCAGCATTTTCTGCTTTTTCTTTTTAATGTAGTTATTTATTTCTCTATTTGTTGATTGCCTTGTTTTCGTCTAAACCCTCAGAGTGAGCTAGGTGTGATTGTCCAGTTCACTTCACTTCCAGATGGTAACTGTGTGCTCAGAAAAGACCATACGCACTTCACCCCATTTCTTCGAATCTCACTAAAGATGGGACGGGACAACTGGGTGGGTGGGTGTTTGGGGAGTTTTAACGTCCTTTTTCCACCATGTATGGGTGATATCAGATTGGGCAACAAGGGAAAGTCCAGCACAAGTATTTAGCCCCAGCCAGGATTCGAACTTACCACCCAAGCATTGAAATTCCAACACTCTACCATTCAGCTGTCCCGGCTTCCCAGGACAACTGTGGACATCAGTCAGAATCAGAATTGTTTATTGATAGGCCTTAGGCCCATTCAAAGTTGAGAGTGACATCCAGACATTCTTATACACATCAATACTTGTACATGAAATAACCCAAGTGCAAAAGTATATCATCTCCGTAGTGATCGTAGATAAACTGAATTTCCTTCAGTTGTCTGTTGTATACCATGACAGATCAATATTTATCATTCTGTGTGCATGTGGTGTCGGAGGATCATGTTGATTGTTGACTGCTTCATTGCAGATGTATCAGCCGGTGCCAGAGTCACTTCCCTTCAGCATGGTGCTCTCGTTTGTGGAGGAACTGCCATCAGAGGACGCACCAGACATTTTTGGCATGACAGAGAGTGCGGAGAAAGCTTGCCGTGAGCTACAGGCTTCCGACATCATTCGTACCCTTGTTGACGTTCAGCCACGCATCTCCCACGCTAAGTCTGGGTATGGATGAAGTGTAGATCGACCAGCCACAGGCTTTTACAGATTGAAAGGGGGTTGGAATGGTGCTGTCATTTCTCTCTCTGTGTGTGTGTGTGTGTGTGTGTGTGTGTGTGTGTGTGATATTTTATTTTAGTAAAGATGTATCACTTGATTCCTCATTGAATTGTTTTGCACACAGCACCAAGAAGAGTGATGACGAGATTGTGCTGGAGCTGGCCGGTGAGGTGCAGAAACAGCTTCCTCCAGGAGTGGAGAGTGTTGAAGAGGAGGCAACTCCAGGAGGAGGCAGTCAGACCAAACACTTACAGCTGACCTTGAAGGGAATCTTCAACCGTGACGTCAATACTCGCGGACTGGACAAGGAAAAAGTGAATGGTAAGTCATACTGTTTATCTCTCCCAGTTTTACCCTATTCAGATCCATGCAGCTAGCACTCTGTAGCCATGCACTCACTGGCAGTTTGGAATTGAAAATCACCAGATTGCTCTCTACTACCAGCTGAGTGAGCTTTAGCTTCCTCGTGGATCAGTTTAGGACGGGTACTCTTGAAAGACATTGATGGCAAAATGTTTCCAGCGTACAGAGCAGGGCTCATACATAAAAGTCGAGGTTAATTTAACCCACCGCTATGGACAAAAGAAACCCAGAAGTAAAATTCAATAAAAAAGGAAGCGAAGATAGGAAGAAAAAAATCCTTCTATAACGGCTTAGGCTCCTTGCTGGAATGGGCCCTCTTCTTGATTTAAAACCAAAAAAACAACAACAAAAATTAACCCTACAGCTAGTTTAGTTCGAGGTTAGACTCTAACCCAAGGCTAAAAGCGCTAACCTCAACTATTACATACAGGCCCAGGTATATGGAGAGGAACAGATGATGGTATGAAGGAGAGGAAATTTTGTAAATTCAGGAGGAACCTTTGAATTGACAGTTGTTTTCTAGAAAAAAATTCTGTGCTGATAAAATTCAGATGTGAAATTTGTGTTCTGTGTTTATCTTCTTTTGATTTTGATTTTACAGCACTGTACGACTCAGCCCAGTCAGTGCTGGGCAACTCAGCGTTGGTGACGGTGTTGAGACAGGAAATGGATCGCTTCAACATCTTGCTGCACATCATCCACACCACGCTCACCGCCCTCTGTCTGGCCATCAAAGGGGAGATCATAATGTCAGACCAACTGGAAGAGGCATATAACGCACTGCTGAAACAAGAGATACCAGCCCGGTGGAAGGTCTATGATATTTCTTTCAGACATTGATGTCATCTTTTAATTTATTTCTTGTTGTCGTTGTTTGATGTTTTTGTTATTTATTGGTTGGTTGGTTTTTTTTATGTGTAGGTTTGGTGTCTCATGATTTTGGTTTAGCCTGAATTTTGGTATAGCTCAGGAAAACTTGTTTAGTAATAAAAAGATTTTGTCACCATTAGCTATTTTCAACTCAGACTTCGCCAAAATTCTATGACAGTACAAGCTGTACATGATAAACCAGTCAACCAGGATGATTATGTCACATGATAAACCAGTCAACCAGGATGATTATGTCACATGATAAACCAGTCAACCAGGATGATTATGTCACATGATAAACCAGTCAACCAGGATGATTATGTCACATGATAAACCAGTCAACCAGGATGATTATGTCACATGATAAACCAGTCAACCAGGATGATTATGTCACATGATAAACCAGTCAACCAGGATGATTATGTCACATGATAAACCAGTCAACCAGGATGATTATGTCACATGATAAACCAGTCAACCAGGATGATTATGTCACATGATAAACCAGTCAACCAGGATGATTATGTCACATGATAAACCAGTCAACCAGGATGATTATGTCACATGATAAACCAGTCAACCAGGATGATTATGTCACATGATAAACCAGTCAACCAGGATGATTATGTCACATGATAAACCAGTCAACCAGGATGATTATGTCACATGATAAACCAGTCAACCAGGATGATTATGTCACATGATAAACCAGTCAACCAGGATGATTATGTCACATGATAAACCAGTCAACCAGGATGATTATGTCACATGATAAACCAGTCAACCAGGATGATTATGTCACATGATAAACCAGTCAACCAGGATGATTATGTCACATGATAAACCAGTCAACCAGGATGATTATGTCACATGATAAACCAGTCAACCAGGATGATTATGTCACATGATAAACCAGTCAACCAGGATGATTATGTCACATGATAAACCAGTCAACCAGGATGATTATGTCACATGATAAACCAGTCAACCAGGATGATTATGTCACATGATAAACCAGTCAACCAGGATGATTATGTCACATGATAAACCAGTCAACCAGGATGATTATGTCACATGATAAACCAGTCAACCAGGATGATTATGTCACATGCCATAGAGGCACTGTGCGGTATTTGCAAGCTCACCAGATGAACCACCGTTTTCTCCCGTTACAACAGGCAGCATCGTACGAATCCAACAAACCGCTCGGTGCGTGGGTCAGAGACCTGGAGCAGCGTGTGGACTTCTTCTCCACGTGGGCGGAGATTCTGTGCAAGTCTATCGAGCGTCAGTTCCGGCAGGCAACCAAGCAAGTCGGGCAGCCGGACGTCGACACGGATGAGGTGGTGCGCATTCAGCCCAACAGCTTCTGGTTGTCTGGATTCTTCTTTCCACAGGGTGAGTACAGCATGTCCACAGATAGGGACAATCACCATCGCCATGTAGTTCCGCTTTTTGTTCGTAATTCTGAAGCCGTATGAAATAAAAGTTTTCTGTATACAACAGAGATGTAGACTGCACTCATTGAAATGGTTTTCTGTCCTGTTAGTGATCACAGTCAGTGATTTTTTTTATTTTTTTTTTTGTGGGGGTTGGGTGGGGGGGTAACTATCCTTCGGAAAACGTTTCAGTGTCACAGAAAAAGAAACACATTATAAAAAAAAATGGGGGGTGGGGGGGGGGGGGGGGTATCATTGCTGTTTTGGGTTTTGATGTTGTGGCCTGTTGTATGCTGGTAGTTGGAAACACACTTTCACAAACTATTACAAAATGAAGAAAAAAGTGCAGGAAACGAGTTAGCAAAGTGAAAAAGTCTTAAAAATTTTTAACCACTTATCTGGATTACATGTTTGTGTGGCAGGCTTCTTGACGGCAGTTTTGCAGAATCATGCCAGGAAAGTTGGAATCTCTGTCGACTCCCTGACCTTCAACTTTCACGTGATGAAGCCGCGAGGAGACATGTTTGAAAACGAGCATCGCAACTCACCATTGGTAGTAACGCATGATATGGCGTACGGCGTGAGTGTTCTTGCTTTGTGGTTCTCCTTAACAAAAGTATATGTAGTGCAGATTCATGGCAAACTAGAGAAAAGGAGTCTTGCCGTTTTTGCCAGATGTCAGCAGTACAAGGCCGTCTACCTGTACATATAAAGCGAACGGCAGAAATTGTCCATGTATGCCACAGGCAGAGGGTAGACAGAACCAATCTGCCGTTTATTGAAAGAGAAAAGGTATTTGTGGTCAGAGAAGCTGCACTACGTATACCCTACTAGCTTTACAGTGAACTAGCAGGTATTTGACTTTAGAACTTCAAAATGGGAAGAAAGTGTAGACTGTGTCTGGCATGTAAATGTATTTGTATGGATTTAATCTAGAATTCTGAAACCAAGTTTGTTCAGAAAAACGGGGGGAAGAACTAACTTCATAATCATTGACCATCATTTTCTAAATCAAATTTTACAATTCTGAATCAAACATAAACGGAATTCTATAACTTTGAAGGTAATAACAATGTTGTGGGTGTGTAGTCGTTTTGGAGAAGCCAGAAATCTATTGCTACCCAACTGTGTATGATTGTACATATATGGAAATGATCTTGTGGAGACATTCCAACTTTTGATACAGTGTGATGAGCAGGTCCGCAGAGATATTATTGTGGTATGTTTTGTTGTGGTTGATTTGCGTATTCATTTTGCCCATTGTTGCTTTGTGGGTTTGTTGTGTGGGTGTTTTTCTTTTAATTGTTACGTAAAGAAGGAATAATGATCAGGTATTTAGGCAAAACTCACACTTATCTTGCAACAGACACATGTGCACACACACACACACACACACATACACACACACACACACACCTGTGTGCACACACACACCTGCGCGCACGCACACACACACACACACACACGCACGCACGCACACACACACACACACACACACACACACACACACACACACACACACACACACACACAATGGTGTCACACATTCAAGTCAAGACCTCATGCATGATACAAATTATTGTATGGACAATTTTGAAAGAAAATGCTGCTGTGGTACATTTGATTTGTTTGTGCATGCATGCACTGCAAAAGTGTGGATTTTTATTCCTGCTTATGTGTTAAGGCTAGATATAGCATAAAGCATGCAGAGACAAGGTGGGTGCACGTGTGGTACTGTGATCCCTGTGTCTGGGTTAAACATCCGTCCACGGACAATTTCACTAACTATAATGTGGCTGTTGTCAGCATGTGTGATGCCCTGTTGTCTTCCGATTTGAACAGCGGTGTTGTTTTATGAAATAACATGAATTTTCACTTGTTTTATTTCTTGAAACTAAACAAACAAGGGTGTGTTAATGTGGCTTTAAGTTTTTGTTCTCGCTCTTTGATTACAAAATGTTAACTTGAGACAAAATCTAATTTTTACTCTCATTTTCTGCAGTTATGGTGTGTCATTACATCTACATACTGTCAAGAGGAGTCATTTGTATAATGCACTAAATATATATCACAAAGTGAAAAGTGTACCTCCTTGGCCTGTCAGGGATGAACGTTAAGATTGTACATTGTACCTTGGACATACTGTAGCTGTCACTGGATAAGCCGCGAATCACGGTTTTCATTTAACAATGTACATACATATGCATGAATCTGTGAACAAACAGACAAAAGTGGCAGTTGTCTGTTTATTTAAAAGGGTAAGGATAGAAAAGAATACAGTTTTAGTGTTTTGCAGTATACCAGTAAGCCCTTGGCTTATATAACTCTGGTTTCTGTGACAGTTTCTGAGACACATGGTTTTTGTGACAGTTTCTGAGACACATGGTTTCTGTGACAGTTTCTGAGACACATGGTTTCTGTGTACTAACAGGGTCACACACCACCAGAAGATGGCGTCTTGGTCTTTGGTCTGTTCCTGGATGGTGCCAGTTGGGATCCAGAGCTGCACTGCTTGCGAGACTCCCAGACCGATCGTCGCTTTTATCGCTTGCCAGAAATTCACTTCCAACCAGTACAGGTAATTTCCCCCCCCCCCCCAGCTGTTTAAGAAGAAGCTACCAGGCGGCAGCTTGATATACATGTACTTGAATTTTGGTTTGATTTGGCTCGAGTGTACTCAGATTTTGAACCAAGTGACTTGAATTATTAAGCTTTGTATTTTTGTGTTTAAAAAGGCTGCATACATCTCTTTAAACCCCATGCAGAGATCACCTTTTTACTTGAAATCTTCCGACCACTAGGAGCCACTTCAAGCCACTATAATGCGATCTACAGCAGTGTCAGGCCTAGCAGGAAGGTCTATGCCTAGCATAATAGTGGCTTGAAATGGCTCCTTCTGGTATGCAATAGCTGTTTTTAACCTTTTTCTTTTCTTTTTTTTTGCTGCCCCAACTCTTTTGCCAGCTCCAGTGGTGTTCCTCCCAGGTCATGGGTGGAATCCACGGAGGGCTGGGAAGCTGGGGCAATTTTTATTATGCGTGATGATGGAGATGAGGATGATGGTAAGATGATGCTATGGAGGTCCGTGTGGTTTGGGACTGCGGGACAGGTCTGCATTTTACGCTTTCTGTCATAAATATCCTGGCATTAACCAGGCCCGGGAACTACGGCACCTGCGGTGCCGGCTGTGTAATCATCCACATCATAAGACATGTCATACTAAGGGAAGCACCCCCAAAGTTGCACCCGTGAAGTGGGTGAATCTCGGCTGTTTTTACCAGTCTTATGATATAGTGGATAGGAGGTGGTCAGGCTTGGGCTCGTAAGATATATTGTGTAAGTTAGTGTAAGCTTTTGTAGTTTTGAACCATGATCATGTGTGTTGACAGTATACATTGCACAATACTCTGTCTGTCTTACAGACACGACTAACAGCATCAGCCAGTGGTACAGTGAAGAAAACACCTGAAGGCAAGGACAGGAAAGAGGGTGAATCCGCAGCACACGAGTACGAGTGTCCGCTATACCGCACATCAGCAAGGGCAGGAACTCTGTCCTCCACCGGCCATTCCACAAACTTTGTCACATCGGTTGACCTCCCCTCAGAGCAACCGCCAGACTTTTGGATCCTACGAGGCGTGGCCATGTTGTGTCAGTTGGACGAGTGAGCCACACGATGTATTCCATCCGAAACCTGAATTTTTTGCTGTCTTTTTTTTTTTTTTTTTCTTTCTTTTTTTTTTCTTTTTATTATCTTGGGTTTTTTTTGTTTTGTTTTTTCGTGATACTTGGCTTTCTGTGAGAGCCGTGACATTCTGTTATTTGAATGCCATGCATGGTGTATTTTTTATTTTACACTTGGCATAAATTGAGACTTTGTTTCCTATTTGGACATGTTTTTCCCACATGGGATAATAGATGTGCTCAGTATTAAATTTCCATCAAGAGGTTTTTCCTGCACACTACGATGGACCTTTTTGTTTTCTTTTCTCTTTTTCTTTTTAATTGGAACAATCTTGCCTACTAGTTTCGCTCCTTTGCTGGTCTCAAATGCTACAGTTTTTCAGGAAGTTGCATCTTCTACATTTCCAGTACAGCATTCGTGTCAGTATTTATGGTCTGAGAAAGTGTGATTCAAGGGTACAAACAGATGCCGACTGCTCTTTGTTCAGCCAAAAGACTTATTGCCAATAGCTGAAATCGAACCAGGACAGCATTAATGAATTCATTGTTGATGTGATCTATCTGCTTTTTTGTGTTTTTTTTTCAAATGACAAGTTTCTTTTAGGCATATGCTTCTGTATTTTTGTGTAATTTTGCACAAAACGTTTTTTATTTTATTTTAGGAGAACAAAACTGTGTTTTGTTGTGTTGTTCAATCAACAGACCATCATCTGAAAACAAGATCTAAGCTCTATGAATTTGACTAGCGCTTAGACCTTTTTCCTAGGTGATGACAGATTTATATCCGTCCATGTACATGATACCAGTTGTATTTGCGCTCATTGTGAATTATGCAGATTTATTTATGTTTATGTGCCAGTGGCGAATTTTCACATTTCACAGCTGCTGATTATCTGCTATTACTGTGATAGTCTCCAAAGATTTTATGCATCTTGTTTTATACAGCTTTGTTTTATCAGTGACACTATTCTGAGTATGTTATCAGATGTTATCTGGACTTGTTTCATGTTTATATGCATGGACGTACATCTACACTGCTGATTTGACTTTTTGCTATTGTTCTTGAATCACAGTTGTTGTTTTTTCTCAGTATGAACAACATCATATACATTCCTTGCCAGTGTGTTTGTATTTTATGCATTGTGTCCTTTCTTATCACTTTTAGTTTGCTCGTCTTATATTAGTTATACATCGTGAAGCTGCCTTTAAATATTAACCCTTTATTTTATTAAATTTTACATGCCCCTGAACAAAAAACAAATTTGTTCTTAATGGACACAATAAAGTCGTTTGAATTGAATTGAATTGAATTCAAATGATTTACCTTATGTGATACATGTACAATGCTGCTGTTTACTTGTGAGTGATAATAAAAGCCAGATCTTGTATTTTGTTGCTGTTGATTTACATTTCGTCTTTGTCCCTTAATTTCCAACATTTTTACACAGGAGTCATGATTGTTGACACATGACATTTCATTTCATTTCCACATGCGCACAATCTGATTATGGGTACATGTACACACTAGTGTGTAGGGTGTCGCAGGCTGGGTATCCGCCCTTGGCTTGTGATACGCTGTGTGGTGGTGACACATCGGTAAAAACACGCTAGCTTGCTATCTAGGCTTGTATCTGATAAAGTATAAGTTTGTGCTGCATAATTTTTGCAGCTGCTACACTCTTAAGTGATTGGCGCACCTAGATGTAGCCGGTAAAGCTCGATAAAATATGCCCCACAAACTTACACTTTGTCAGATACTGTGACAAGCGTAAACAACAAGGGTTTTAACCCACCCAGGCTGTGTTGGACATACGAACCTGCGAGACGGACGGATAAGATGAAAAGGCACCGTAATGGATATTATCACGTACTCTCATTCTGTCTGATACCTCCCCTCAATGACGTCTACACAACCAGTAGCTAGGAATAAGTGATGTTGAGCATATGCTGCGAACTGGTTTACTGCGCCTAGGAGATGATAAGTTGCAATATTTGCTGTATATGCGCTTAGTATTTATCTTTGTTTTACCTAGTTATAATTGCTATTTGTTTTCTACGCTTTTTTTGTAATCGGGAGTTCGAGAAATTAGCATGAAGGTGCAGCGACTCCTGCATGTCCTGGGTTTATACCGCCCCGTAGACCAGTTTGCATCCTTTGTCCAACGTTGCATTTTTTTTTTTTTTCATGTAGTGCAGGCATACTCAGCCGCGAATTAGTCTTTGTGGCTTGCGCGGCTTTAAGCCCTAAAAACTCACTCATTCTTTTCCACTCCTTTCCAGAGCCCCAACCTCCACCCACCATAAAGCCTTCTCCATGTTTCTAAAAATAGGCGAAACCGTAACATTGCAACACAATCTGATCAGAGCCTGTAAGAGAGAAAATTAAAGCTCACGGACTTAGAACCAAATTTAACAAAATATTGCTAATATTATCTAGTTTCTGTATATTCCGTCAGAGGCCGACGCTGTTCGTTGCCTTCCAGACGTGGGCAAAGAAGAAAACACAGGAAGCTAGGCGACTGACTCTTAATTTTAAAATAATATCATCTTTAGGGGGCAACAATGATTCCGAAATCACAATGAGCATTTTCCCGCCTGTTTGAGACATGTTCTAACCACTGAGCCTCCAACCTGACGGACTAACACTGACGTGACTCAACGCACACAGATAAGGATTCCAACTGAAATTTACGATTATACGCGCTAACGGGAGATCTCATTCGAAAGCGTCCTGTCTACTTGGGAAAGTGATAAAGTGATTGTTGATTGTATTGCCCAAACCATAGGACAAAATACATAACACCGAAAGCTTTTTTCTTTTCTTTCTTTTTCTTTGTTGTTCTTTTTGCTGTGGCAGTGTACCCGAGAAAGAATGGTTTGGTTGTCCGGGATCAGATCTGCTCAGTGTTCTACAACTGTACTTGTATCCTACCAGTTCGAAAAAGAGATGGTCGTTTATAATCTTGGTCACTAAGATTAGTTTTGACCACAACAAAGAGGTTGCCATAGCAACTGGCAAACTACCTCATAAAGCGATAAGAGGACTATAAAATGTTCTGCATTAAACATTACGAGTTTTTGTCGTGGTGGCTTTTGTTTTTGGAAACGAGCTGCAGAAACGACTGAAGATGTTTTGATTAATTAATCTTACATACATTTATATGTATGTATATATTTATATGACTTATATGTGTCACATAGTGCACACCGATAAGACTCTAAATTCAAAGACACATCTTAATGGAAGGTCATGTTTGTTGATTTTTCTAAAATGGTTGCGAATACGCCAAAGGAATTTCAACTAGAGGACAGTAAAGAAAATTGAACTGAATTGAATTTTGGTCTTTTGTGGTTTACATTTTCAAATTAAATATAGATAATGACCACTCACAGTCAGTATTGTCTATCACTTTCAAATCTCTAGCCCCCCCCCCCACTCCCCCCTCCCCCCCCCCCCCGCGCCAAAAAAAAAAAAGAAAAAAAGAAAAGAAAGGGAGACGGAGAAGAAAAAGAAAATAGGAAAGGAAGAAATTACTGCCTGTGCGCAGTTTGGAAACTTTGGTTGTATGTATGGGAGAGGGGCTGTTAGCTCCCGAAGTTGTTCAACTACAGGTCTACTATCGGCAGTTTTCCGGCTTTATCTTTATTGTGTTTTTTCTTACATCTGTGTTTTCTTCTTTCGTATTTTAATCCTTTCATTGTTGTTTCATTGTTGTCGTGCGTTGTATTTCAGTCGCTCGTCCGGGCAAAGCTTGTCGACTTTAAGTTTCGTAAAGGATCACCGTCACCTGTTTTTCTTGTTCCTGTTCGCCTGGTGTATACTTGTATTCTATTCAGTTCGGTGCCAGTCCCTGATGGAATTTCAATGCACAAGTTGATGTGTTTGTGTGCATGTGTACAAGACCGCACGACAGGCAACACAAACTAGGCCGGGCAAAGCCGGACCCTAACCACTCAGCCAAATCCTCTTTATGCACACTGAGGGAGGGGGGGGGGGGGCTTGTCATGAGGCGATAGTATTACATACTCTCACGCAAAAGAAACTTAACACTTCATAAACTTTCGTTAACAAAAGCCCTAATGCTGGGCGACTCTAATCAGTAACATCAATGACATTGTTCATTCATGCAGTCTGTGGAAATGTGCTTGCATCGCTTGTATGAGTTGACAAACATTTTGGAAGAAGTGTACCGCCATAGCCGGCCTAAACCTGAGTGTAGAATTCTCGCACCAAGGTGTCGAAAACAGTTTAGAATGAGTTCGCGTGCACGATCTCGTCATTAGCAAGTGTCCCGGCCAGGCATCCTCAGTTGAAGGTATATAATAGTAATAATTAAATGGGTACTTAAGGGACGCCCTCCCTCTCGCGGAAGCTCAGGACGCCTTACAAAGAACACACACTCACTCACCCAGAAACACACACAACATGCCTCCACACATACATTTAACTACATACACATGATGTGCAGCATCATACATGGGCTGCCTCTGGCTTACACACACACACACACACACACACACACACACACACACACACACATATGGCCAGAAAGATGATGATGTGGCAACAGTTATTGGTTGATGGTTGATATCATTATATATATATATATATATATATATATATATATATATATATATATATATATATATATATATATATATATATATAATTATTGAAAAGAACGGTCATGATGTACTGACACTTATATTGATATTGGCCAGGTTATAGCTGTCGTTAACTGCACACAAAAAGCAATAGCAATGACTGACGGTCCAGCATGCGGTCGGCGAATTACCTAACGCCCTAGTTCGGGTAACCCATGAGTGATCGGGGAAGTCACATGCTCGATTACAGGAGAAGGACATCATGTCTACTAACGTCCATGCATAAGAATCAGCTATGCATGACATTGCCAAAAATGAAATAGAAATTCTCTCTCTCTCTCTCTCTCTCTCTCTCTCTCTCTCTCTCTCTCTCTCTCTCTCGGCACAGTCGGTCAGCCTCATCGTTTAAAAACAGCCTCTTCAAATATCTATTAGCCAACAAATAACAAATAATCATAAAAAATATGTACTACACGTTTACATAAATATGGACATAGTAGTTCATGCATGCGGTAATTGTGTGTGTGTGTGTGTGTGTGTGTGTGTGTGTGTGTGTGTGTGTGTGTGTGTGTGTGTGTGTGTGTGTGTGTGTGTGTGTTTGAAGTTTCATGTTCCAGGTTTAAGTATGTTCGATCATTTGGCTTTTTTGTTTATTTGTTTGTTCTTCAAAACGGCAAGTTTGAAAATTGGTTGCAAGACCAAAACTTCCACCGTTTTCAAATAAAGTTATTTCAATTTCAATTTCTCTCTCTCTCTCTCTCTCTCTCTCTCTCTCTGTGCCCCCCCTCCCCTCTCTCTTTGTTTTTGTTTGTTTGTTTGTTTGTTTTTGTTGTTGTTTTTTGGGGGAGGTTGTATTTTGATAACCTCAACAGCCATTCATTTGGTGTGCGCTGTCCGAGTGTCTGTGAAAAAAGGCGTTTGGTTTATTTCACTGGGTACGGTACAGAAAGTGTCCAATTTATTTTGTTTGAAAGTATATTCGTCGTTTCCTGATCACAGCAAATAATCCCATTTATCCATTTATGGACCCCCCCTCCCCCTCCCCTCCTTCCCCCCCCCCCCCACACTCCCCTAGATAATGGCGAGGGCTGTGCCGGTCTAGGCTTGCCACGATCTGACGGAACCGCCACTCAGTGTAGCCTGACTGGACTTGCAGATCAACACAGGACCTGCAACAGGTACAGAAGTGGCGTTTCCTTCGGTTATCCAACAAGCAGCGTCTCCTTCTGGCACATAAAATGGCATTCTACAAGACATCAGCAGTGGTAAATACATTCTGTTCGAAGTTAATTTAAGGTGTCATTATTAACAGTAGCGTCGGCAATAGAAATCTCACTTACAACGTGTCTAAAATGAAGTACAAGGATACCATGGTTTTTGCTGTTGTTGTTTTGTTGGTTTGGGGGAGTTTGTTTCTTTGTTTGTTTTAGGTTGTTGGAGTTTTTGTTTTTTTAAATCTTTTAGTGGGGAGAAAGGTCGCATATGATTTCGCTCTACTCCTTGCATTTCAGGCTAAATTTCCATACTCCTGTGAAATTCCCGGCGGTCGGCTGTTTTCGGGCATGCAGATTACGATCCTTGGTGAAGTCGACAACATTCCTCAGGCAAATTCGTTAGTATAGATTCTAGTCTCTGAAAACAGTCTAAATACCCTTCTTGCGTTAAGTCTATCTTCAGTGTTAATGTTCATCTCGAGTCATTAGACTGTAACAAAATGTCCGCCATGCTTTTCTCTTTTTTAACTTGGGCATGCGCAGCGTCAAGAGTTTGTTCTTGCTAGCTTTTCACACATCTTATCCTGTACTGCCGAACGCTCACATCCTGTACTGCCGAACGCTCACATCCTGTACTGCCGAACGCTCACATCCTGTACTGCCGAACGCTCACATCCTGTACTGCCGAACGCTCACATCCTGTACTGCCGAACGCTCACAGCCTCCTTGAAAGTGCTTCTTTTCAAATAAACTCTTTTGACAACCTTTTACTAAGTGTATGCCGCGGCCTCAGCTAAGCACATTATGGTGACATTTGATTTTTGCAGTTTGGTGAAATAAAGCATACGAAAATAAAATCTTTACGCAGTCGGACCTCACCACAAACCTAACCCTAAATCATTCGTGTCAGGGGGAGCCGGGATAGCCGAATGGTAGAGCGTTGGACTCTCAATGCTCGGGTCGTGAGTTCGAATCCCGGCTGGGGCCAAATATTCGTGCTGGCCTTTTTCTCGTTGACCCGTCTTTGATATCACCCTTACGTGGTGGAAAAGGACGTTAAACTCCCAAACACCCAACCACCCGACCCACCCATTCGTGTCAGTGAGGGATTGCTTTTCACATTGCAGATTTTCAATCAACCTGTGTGTTGGTCCCAGCGTTGTCCCAGACTGTGCTTTTCACTTTAACCCGCGCTTCCAGCAAAACTGCGTGGTCCGCAATCACATGTCAGGAGGCAAATGGGGATCTGAGGAACGCAGTGGGGGACTCCCGTTTGCGAAAGGCCGTCCTTTTGAGATCAACATTCTCGTTACTGCTGCGGGTTACGAGGTAGTGTATGTTTTCAAACATTGCTAGGGTTAGAAACACAACCTGAAATATATACCGGCCACCGACCAATCCTCTCCCCTCTTCTTCTGTATTGCACAACACGATCAGATCCATGTCAGTTTGTGCGCTAAGGGCCGGTGCACACTAGCGTCGGTGCTACATCGCACGCACGCACGCGTCAGTGTAGCGCCTTGCGTGCTGCACGCACAGTCGGGCTCTCACACGTGGAGTAACGCGCGCCGCGTGCAGTGCTTCGGAGATCTCGCCACGAGTCAGTGCTTCTGAGTGTGCGATGGAATGCGAAATCTGAAACGTATCATAAACTTCAGGCTGCTTGTTCGCAGTCTGAATAGAGACTGGTGATCGAGGCCACGATAACTAGATAGAATTTAGCTACAACAAACCCGGCTTTGCTGTAGAATGATATCGTAGACGATGAGAGATCAGTGACTGACAACTTGAGCCAGCGGTTTGTGTCTTCTAGTTTTATTTACTCCATTTATGTATTTACCGTAGTGTGTCAGCGGAGAGTGACACAACAAAACGGCATACCCGTCGACTGTGATATGAATCGAGCTGGAAATTGTAGAGGTTTTCCTGTTCACGATACAGGTCGATGAGGCGAAACATTTCGTCTTCGCGCAATTCCGCCATCTTGGAAGAGAAGAGGATGGCGAGTGCTGGCCCTTGCTGGCTGGCTCTTCTGATTGGCTGAAACCACGCTACACGCGCGCGTCAAGCGCGCCGAATAAAACATTTCCTATCGCCGCGCGACAGAATTTTTCAATCGTGCTACGCCTGTCGCTTCGCGCTTCAAGGGGTTGCACATGTAGACGCGCGACAAAATTTGCTGCACGCGTGGCGCGACAATGTCGCGTGACGCCAGTGTGCAAGGGCCCTAAGAATGTGTGGAGATCCGCTTAGAATACAGCGGATATAATACTGCGTCCAGTTCTAATACAACAAAGTTCATGTGCAATATACTGCGCATAGTTTTTAGTAACGCTCAGTTGGTATACTCCGCCCGTTACGGGGTGCAAATGTATACCAGTAATGGGCAGGAGGGGAAATAAACTTCAGTCGTTCTACGACTTGACTTTATGCCGAAATATCGACGGAATTCACTGGTATGCATTTGCACCTCCCCTAACGGGCGAGTTAGTTAGTTAGTTAGTTAGTTAGTTAGTTAGTTAGGGCTTTACGCCCTAACGGGCGAACTATACCAGCTGAGGTTTAGCCGGTAACTTTTGTACTGAATCTTTGGGTGTAAACTGGGTCGATGTAACATATACCTACCTGTTCTGCCTGGTTTGTAGGTGAGAGTGGATAACAAACACTTCACCGTGTTCAATCACCGTATCAGGTTTGATCACGTGGGGTTTCTGGTGATCAAGGGCGACAACCTCACCATCGACTCGGTCGATTTCGGCGATGGGAAGGTAGACTTGAAACGAGATCTGTACGGTAGCGTAATAAGTACAATGGTAGACTATCTTTCACACTCTCTCACAGTCCACCAAACAGCACGCAATCTTCGTTCTTCCCCTGAAAAAGTTCTTCACCGAAACCTCAACACAGTAGGCGGGCACGCTGTTAGCTTCGTTGCCCCGTCACTGTGGGACACACTACCTGCCGGTCTGACGGACATAAATCGTTTCAAGTCTGACTTGAAAATGTATCTGTTCCGGCTGGCTTTCCACAGTGTCTACTTACTTCCTCCCTTCCTGTTGATTCAGCTGCTCTGTGAGAGAGAGAGAGAGAGAGAGAGAGAGAGAGTGTGTGTGTGTGTGTGTGCGTTTTGCATATTTGTTGGTATGAATGCGAGAATACGTGTATTGAGTCACTCTGTGAGAATTTGCGCGACATAAGTACGATTTATTAGTATTAGTATTAGTGAAGTTTATGAAGATGTCCTTATCTGATCTGCATGCGTTTGGCTCGTACCTATAATGCTACGTGTATATGTTTCAGCGCCGTGAACCACCACCTTACAGTCCGTTTTAAGGGATACAAGCTGGGAACAGTCAGGCTCTAACAGTCAAGTGATTGAGGGGACTTCCATTTTCCATCATCGCATAGAATCCATCTCTTGTGTCTGAACCTTTTTGTGTTGTAATTTTAATAGTTTTGAGGCTGGCTACATATTTACACAAAGAACTTAGTTTTACGTTGGGTTTTGTGTGGTGTGTTTGACTTTTTCTGAATTCAGAGAAATTACTTCCACTTTACTCGGGTCCTGAGTTCGATGGGGCCAAATATTTGTGCTGGCCTTTTTTTCTCGTTGCCCCGTCCTTGATATCACCCATAGGTGGTAAAGGACGTTAAACTCCCAAACACCCACCCCATCACGAACGACCACTTTTTAGCTCAGATATATGTATGTCTAAGCGGTAGATTTTAATCTCTTTCAAGTAAACAAAAGTGTGTTTTGAAACATTATGTTTATGTTCTCTCTTCTATGAGAAAAAGATCCTTTCATATTAAATTTTGCGTGACTTTCATTGCTTTAGATGGACTGTTTCTTATTTTTATGCAGTTCATATGTAAATTATCATAAGTTTCACACACACACACACACACACACACACACACACACACACACACACACACACACACACACTTATACAAATGCATGTACACACCAAATCTTTATTTACACACATGGCAAAAGTCAATGCTGCTTCCTGGCAATACTGAAATAATACATGAGACATACAGTCCATTCAACATAAGTACTCACACAAACAGGTCAGAAGGACACAAGAAAAAACATTTACAAAACAAAATGCCAGGCATTGCATGTTTAATTTATCACAGTCATAGTTTTAAGAATTGAAAGCTGGTATGGCGTTTTTTCAGCAGTACAGATTATAAGGCAGTGCATCATGTGTTAAACTCATATATAGTTTTACACAAGCACGTATTCCACCTTGGTACAATATTTGTAAAATGAAAGTGGAAGAGTTGATACTTGTCACATGTATGGCTAACAATGATTGTTTTCTTGTATTTCTATTTGTGGTATAAGGAAATACAGAGCTTGTGACGCCAAACTCAACCACACCATTGCGAATTC
>JACVVK020000151.1:1300000-1317207 GCA_018292915.2 Batillaria attramentaria
GCTGAATCAGAACAGGAAATTTAAAAAAAAAACAAAAAAACACGGAAGAGAAAGACTAGTGGAATGGCAAGAATAAGGAAGGTGTATCGGGCAGAGATAGAAATTGGTGAAAGAATGAGGACGGACTCCTATTCGACACTCCAAAGGAGTGAGGGGAAGAAGAACCAGACGTGCGAAAGTAGCCTATCCCTAACCTGTTCTGACTTACAGCTGTCTTTTCTACGACAGAGCCGCGAAATAGTCTTTGTTGCTTTCGCGGCGTAAAGCCCAAAACAACTAACAAACATTTTCTACGACCATCAGAGAAGTACGTTTAAACATTATCCAGCAGTCTGCGGTTTTTGCGAAAGAAAGATCTTGTTTCCAGTCCGTTTACGTATCGTTTAATGGGGTTTCGGCAAACAGAGATATAGTATGACATCACAGACTATCATTGTCTTGGCGGTAGCAGTCGTTTTAAGAAAAAGTGTGACATACAATGTGACATCATCCAGTACTCTACGATAATTCCGATCTCAAAATATTTAATACCGTATATCTGTTTCCCTTTCAGAGGAAACTCGTCGCAGGTAAACTTCTGCGAAGTGGAGTTTGTGCAGGTGCAAGCTACATGCTCTACAAACAGTCGGTGCCTCTACGTGTGCAGTTCTGACGGTGGTGTGGGTTTTGCATTCCTCACTGTCTACGTCAGTGTTTGCCGTCTCCTGGAATAACTCGGGTTCAGATCTCTGGTGTCTATGATAGTAGCAATGTCTGTTTCACTCTCAATGCAGTGAAGACGGCGTCTCCCGAAGTCACGACCAGACGAAAACAATGGCATTTGAACCGACATGAGAACGACTGTTTTCGACGCGATTTCGACCGAGATTCATCAATTTTATTTCATTTGTTTATAGTTCGTTTTGTTTAAATGCCAGAAAACCTTTTACCTCCATACTCGCCTTCGGTCATTCACAGATCGGACGCTTCGTCACATGCACGCTAGGCAAATGTCCGCGATTTCAATGGCCCTACTTCTGCAATTCGCATGAAGAATCCGCAACTGATGTTAAACGTTAAACTAAAAAAATTATGCATGAGTATTTATTAGTTTCGATACATCCTTCGACCACAAGGGCATGCATTAACCCACACACCAAATGTACCACTAAGTACACACTAGCAGTCACATTATCAGCGTGATTTTAGAACAGTCTGAGCGTCTACGACGCGTCACCCAAAACCAAAAAGTTGAAGAAAAAAAAAGATGGCGGCAAGTAGCTGCTACTGGCAAACCTTGTAGCCAATCAACTTACACCTTGAGAGTCACGTGACATAATCTACGCTGGCGCTGCGTGCTGACACAGAAAACTGTGCCGAAAGGGGCTGAAAACAACACCTCTGGTTTCAGTTTCTAAATCGCACAAGGTAGCTTAATCCTATTGATTGTAAGGAAATGAATGGTAAGAGTTAATTATCTCGATAAAGCGGTGCTCAACTGATAGACAAAGAACATGACACTTGTATTTCAAGCTTTGTGTCAATTTCGTCTCACTTCGTGTGTTTGCAGTTTCAACTATATGCACTGATAGTGATATGTCGTGCTGACGTGATGATTCACGTGATGATGAGGACTGCCCGGTTGGAGTTGAGGGTCATAATAGGTCTTATATTGAAGTCATTCCCTTACTTGATCTGGGAAGGATGTGTGTGTGTGCGTGGGGGGAGGGGGGGGGCATAGCTTATGCAATTAAAGGGTATTCACTTGTTCGATCTGGGGTTACGAATGTCTAGTCGATGCCACAGATGACGTATACAATTCAATAAAAAATATATTAGAGGTTTCCATGAAAAAAGTGCAGCCTATCTGAATGAGTATTTGTTATGAAGCATCTGAGGAAAATACATGGAATCCATTGGATTAAAGTTTTCCTAGGAACTATTCGTAGCAATACAACAGAGAAATAATTATGCTGATACAGGAGATATTAAGACTAGGTGTGAGGGGGAAAAAAAATACACAGGACAAAATGTTTTCATTACAGCTTACTATCTCTGCATAACACTAAATTATGAACGGCACAGCTATAAAATAAATCCGATCGTAAAACTCTAAACTCTAACATACCGACGTACTAAATAATAATTTCTTGTCAATTAAAGAAAAAAATGGAAAGATTATCCCAATAACAAGGTTGAACGACACGTCGTTAAGACAGCGTGTGAAATGAGAACTTACCCTGTACTTGACGCCTTCTGACAGAGAGATGGTGTAGGATGGAGCAGCGCCCTCTGGTATGGAGGGGAGGATAAACTCTGTAGACGGCATCTTGTAGTTCTCTATATTCTCCATTCTCTTCCTTAGCATCTTTTGATATTTGGTCACTGGACGATAAAGAGAGTTTGAAAACATTCCTTTTCGAACATCTCCGAATAAATCATGGTAAATGATAATAAATCCCCCATCTCACACAATCTCTCACTGAAACAAATACAAACACTGAAAAAATAGGGGTGTTTGCTGTTGTTGTTGTTAGTTTCGTGGACGTAAGTTTGCTTGTGTTCGAGTGACAGCGCATGTTGAGACAGTAAATGTGGGAAATTTCATAACCACAAATAATTTTTCCCTATTCACAAATCCCGTTCCTATTTACCTGGACGTTTCTTGGGGTCCTCTGAGCTGTGCCGTGATTTGCGGAAGCCAGCCCAGTACGGGAGCAGCTCTTTAAAGACGTAGAACTGGGCCTCATCAAACAGGGACGGGATGGGCTCCTTGCCGCCAAGGTAACGCTGGGCAGCCTTCATCGCCTTTTGGTGAATCTCAGAGATGATGTCCACCTGGAGATAGACCATCACCGCGTGATTCAGTGGTTGGAGGTTTATAACTTACCGCTTAAAAGCCCGTGAAAAAATCCCGTTTTCACTTCCGATCTCCGAGCCACTTCAAGCCACTATTATGCAAACGCTGAAACGGTCTCGGACCTAGCGGGAAGGCCCATGCCTTGTGCAATAGTGGCTTGAACTGGCTCCTGCTGGTGAGCAGTGGCTGCTTCTTTTTAACCAGTCTTATCATATAGCGGGCAGGGGGTGGTCTGAAGAGTGATCACACGTAACGGTGACATCGAAAACAGGTCAATAATTAAAAAGTTAGCGAAGTTTGGGTTCCGAGGCGGGAATTGAACTCACGACCCCAGCACTGCTAGTCCAACGCTCAAACGGTTCAGGGACGGAATGGACAGCCAACTAATACGTGAAGGGTAAACAACAGACTGGCTTCAGTACCTGCCTGTCCATACTGACACTAACGTACAGGACAAAAAAATCACGGAAGATAAATCACAATATATCGTAACACATTTTACACAAATTAAAGCTTCTTATGCTCTTTTTTAATAGGTGTGAGGCCTTGTCAGACTAATGACTGGTGCACTTTACCTGTAAAGTGGGTGAGTAGACAGAATCCAGAAAACAGTCCACAATAGACTGCACCTTCCGCTTCAGCATTTCTTCGTCCGAGAACGCGTGGCTACAGTCCTGCACACAGAACAATTGCTATGGAATCATGTAGGCTATTCCTTCCTACGTGCTGATGGTTTTGGCTAGAACGGATGGAGGCAACTACACTTACTTGAAACAGGAAGTCCTTTGTACAGGTTTGGCTGTATTCAACAAAACAACGTCTGCAACGCAAAACCACTTTCAGCGTTACCTTGAATTTCTGCACCTCGATGTAGAAGAAGAGATCCTTGTCGAGCTGGGGCATACCGTCCTCCTCGCCGTGTTTCAGCAGGTATTTATAGAAGTAGAGCATCTGTAGCGACAGGTGGCCCGCCGCTGATTGGCCCAGAGCATTCAGGAACTCATTCTTGTCCTCACGGGAAGGCTGCGCGCGCCCTGTGGTCTGTCATGGTATGGTGACGTGTTAGTGTCAATACTAACAGTATTACAGAATGGACTCAAGGTAGTTTATTGTGAACTGTAAGGATTTATACATAGTGCAGGGCTGGGAAAGAAAGGGTTCTATCTGAAAAACAGCGGTTTGTATTTATTTTTTGATTGATTTTGAAAAGAAAAAACAAAACAAAAACGAGGTTCACACTGCGTGCAATGCTTGTGTAGTATTAGCGAAGAAGCTAAAGCTCAATGCACAAATGTGCAACTTTAAAAAACAAGAGCAGGTGCACTAGAGTAATATCTGACGCATCAATGCTTATTACCTTAACATCTTTTCAAAGTAAACTGACAACATAATCCCCGTTTCTACTTCTCAGCTCAACTGCGAAAGTTAACATGTTAACCTGCACTTCTTTTCAATGTTAAAAGCTTTGTGCGACTTCTCGACGTTTACATATCTACAAACATTTTCGAACAATCAAAGCAGGCTTCTTCCCAGAACAGTCTACTTTAAATGTTTTTTTTTTTCAAATATAAAAATACATGTAAGTTAAAAATTCTGGGAAAATGCAGGCAGAAATCAATAATATATTATCTTTAACTACATAGTTGTGTGCGTTACAAATACAAAACATAGCACAGGCAAGACCTGAATGAAATATACAACTTTGCAAACACTGTTTTAAA
Organism: Batillaria attramentaria; assembly: GCA_018292915.2. NCBI lineage: Eukaryota > Metazoa > Mollusca > Gastropoda > Batillariidae > Batillaria > Batillaria attramentaria. The sequence goes on from JACVVK020000151.1 coordinate 1,304,561, forward strand.
GTGCTAAGGTATTAGTTGTTGCACAACGCATTCAAAAGCTGAGTACACATTAAAGAACACATTAAATTGTGTTAGTCTCTGAGTTACATAGGCTCAACGCTGGCTGCAAAGACTCCAACAGTCGTTGTCTTCAAACTGCACACTAAAAACCATGCATCGCCCAACTCATACAGAGAGCACAGCAAAAACACACCACAAAACGACGTTTGTTAATAATAAAAATGTTGAAAACGTTCATACACACTATGCAAGCGACTTCGTGAGTTGTACTGTTTGAATACTGTCACTGAACATGATAAATCGTGATGATTTAGGGTTGTAAGTCGTCCTCGATCACTCCAGGGCACGTAAATGATCAGTTCACATTTCGTTAACTGTTTTGTAAATGTTAAATATCCTCCACGGTGGACGACCATGGAGAACACACGTACGGGACCAAAAGAATGAGTGATGTTTTATTTTATGCTCGCAGAGAATCAACGTTTAACACGATACGTACAAGCCTTCCGCCTCTCGACTAGCCATCGAAAACAACAAAAAGAAACAAATACATTTTTTTAATAGGTAAACAACCATTTTTGTTCCTTTTCAGTTGTATAATTATTTGTCTTGACAAGTCATCATTTGTTCATTGTTTCGACTCTTTCAATTTCCATTTATTCAGATGGTGATTATGTACAGAAACTGACACGGGGTGATAAATAAAAATGTAACATAGCCAATTTTTGCTTGGAGTTATGTGTTCCATTGATAACACTTGGGGGGGAAAAAAAAGCCTAGTTTTGATTCACTGACTTGCAACATAAATCTCAAGAGAAAATACCCTCGCTTTATCTTTCCATGTGTACTCTTTACAGCAATCTATTACAAACACATCATAATGTCTATTTGACTTTAAAATATACTTTTAATATGTACACTGTAAGCATGCAGCATGTCTGCTAACATTTAAAAATGATCTAAACAGGACAACGAAGTCGTCCCTGCCCCTGTTCTTCATCTTTCTCTCTGCTGTTCTAAGTGATAGCACCTTCACAACAAGAACTGAAATGAATCCTTATTTTCAAAGTGTGTAATGGAATACATAGTGTTGTCAACTGCTGTTTCTGGTGTTTCCTGCAAGCAGAGCGCACAAGCATGCAGCATACCCTTGCCCAGTGCCACGCACCCCAAAAGCAGAGCCTGGCTCAAACTGAATGACTTTGTCACACACCACACCCAACGCAACGTTTATGTGCGCAGCGGCTTTTCTGAAGTGCAGTCGTACGATGCTCCAGCGTGCAGTACAGATCCGAAGACATAGTTACGTGACGCACACAGTAAAATACACTGTATGCTACAGGCGTAAGGACACAAACTGAACGTGGTGTCATGTGCAGTTTCTATTTGAAGAACCGTGTTTGGCGAGTGCGCTAGTTTGTTGTGATATTTATTGTCACGGAAAAGCGTGTTTGGCGAGTGCGCTAGTTTATTGTCAGGGAAAAGCGTGATTTTCGTGATATTTGTAGTTTGCAGGGCAAGGCGCATGCCAGGGTGTTAAAGCATGAGGCAAGCTGCCAGTGAAGCTGGGACCTATCGCGCACAAGTCGGGCAAAGGTGACGTGATTGGATTAGAGTGAAATGGTTTTCTGGCCTAAACAGAATGTGGACTTGCATTACTCCAGTGAGGACTGGGCGAAAATGAGACATTTGGGTTTTTTTTTTCAACTCCTGTCAGGTAATAAATGCTTCAAGACTGAAGCATTTTTAGGGGAGTTTGTGGTACGGCTAATGGGGAATATAATTATACGCATTTTCAGCCCACCAAATTTGAAAAATAAATGCAATTCTAAATCCCGAAATTTAAATAGCTGAGCTGACCCTTCGCACCACGTGATTGTAATGTGTTTATGTCAAGTGTGTGAGAGAATGCGTGTGATTCACGTGAGCGTGCGTGTTGGGTTCAGTTCGCGGCGCTTTGAGCCGATTCATGAAATTGGGTAAAGCGCCTATACAATACTCATTATTATTATTATTGTTATTTTGAGGCCTCGTGCAATCGTGTTCTTTGACCTATATTGTGACTAAAGTTACTTCATTGTATGTTCCGCGTGCAATTCCTGCAACTCTCACTTGCCGTGTACTGTCCGTACATGCCATGCATGTGATATCTATTTAAAAAAACAAAACAAAAAAAACTACAAAGAAATATCTAATGAATTAACCCAAATCCCCCATATTCACCCAATTCCGAAACGATAATGGGAATTTTCATCCTCCTGCAGCAGTGTTAATATATCTATGTCGCTAAATGTTTACAGCATAACACACTCAAACTTGTACACAACTACAGTATACTGAGTTAACAGACGGTGAGAAACACTGCATACTAAAGTACATATCGGCTACTCAAATTAATCAATACAAGCAAGCACACATTTTAATTGTCGTGAGATGCAAATGTATAGTTTTCTAATGTGCATCACATACTACATCAGTTTCCTCAAACTGCCGCAAACTGTAATGTTTAACGCATCAGTCAGTGTACACAGCATTTGGAAGGTTTATGGCAATTTTCTGTGGAACCTGCAATCCTGTTTGGAAACGTTCACAAGTATTTTGTAGCCGGTCACATCAATTACACTGAAGTCACATCAAACTTTCGACATTTCAGCCCTAAGAGAAAAAAAAATTAACAAAACAGGTTTGCCAAAAGGGATTCCAAAATCACCATATACCTGAACAGCACTTTCTGACTTTCTGATGCTGCTTCCAACATGCTTTACAAAGTTGTGTGGTACAGGCACAGTACAATACAGTTTCGCGAAGCTCCCCGCAGTAACACACCCCACATCAGCAAGCGTATACATGCAATACATAGCCTGAGTATATAGCGGCCGCATGGATGCAAGGGCGAATGGGTGGGGGGGGGGGGGGGGGGGGGGGCTGAGGCGAAGCGGATACCTTTCCGGTTCCTCGTTTGAACCTGCGGTTGGAGGGAAGATTAAGGAGAGAGGGTGTGTCCAAAGAGCGAGTGGACATTGGTCCGTCAGTGCTGAACAGCCCGGACCCCGTCCCCTGGGAGTCACCCTAGTGACGTCACAGCCACAGTCACACGAAATCAACAGGTTATTTCATGGAGGACGAACAACCTCACACAAGACAAACTCGGACTAGACACCGACAGTAGAAGGAAAGATCGGTCGACCTCGCGTCAGCGTCAGCATGACAGGAAATGTGAAGCCTCATTATATCCATGTCAGACGCAGCGCTCCGCGGCGGAATTCAATGAAAATTTTGTACAGATAATTCCGAGGGACTGGGAGGGGGAGGGGGGCGAGGTGAGAACAAGGCAGCGATGCAATTGTAGTGTACGCAAAACTGACGCCTCTCTCCCCCCCCCCCCCTCTCTCTCTCTCTCTCTGAACTTTTATTGTGTTTCTTGTATTCCGCAAAGCCGCGCTGCATTTGCATATCTAATGAGGCTCCACTTTCCCGCCGAAGTAAGCGATTTCTCCATCTACTATCTCATGTCCAAACATTGTATCTTGAATACAAAATAGAAGACATAGTAAACGTGTTCGGTCTTCTTAGTTTGCCATCGTAAGAAAGTACACTGTAAAAGTGGAGACATTTACATGTGGATCTGAACGTATCAACGCTGACATCAGTTTTTCGCAAGAACGGTTGACCTATGTGGAAACGACATAATCTTGCCTAGATTGTTTGTTTCAGTCGCTGATAGGGCTAAAATGAAATAAAAATCACAAAAGACGATTACAAGATTCTGAAACTGAAACTGTCCCGTGTTCAAAATTGTCAGCAGAACTGAAATCTTGACGCTAATTGTCTGATTCTAAAAAAATGAAAATGATCACTCAAAGTTAGGTGAGTGTTTTACACGTTTCACACAAATACACAGGAGGTATACTGTACACACACAAAAAAGGTTATGATGTTTCTCAAATTCTTTTTAATAAAGCGGCACAAATACAGATCACTGATATGACTTCTTATTGCACGGAGAGAAAAAAAAAAGAGAATCGTGAATGTCCATTTTTACTGCAAGCGCCGGACAAAACGTAGTAACGAAAAACACCGTATGATACCAGAAAGGTTTGCATAATCATTGCACTCTGTTAGATGAAGCCATGTTTACATAACTGCACACAATAATTTATGAACCCACTTTATATTGTTCTCAGTGCTGCTGTTGTTGTTTCTGTGGTTGTGGTGTGTGTGTGTGTGTGTGTGTGTGTGTGTGTGTGTGTGTGTGTGTGTGTGTGTGTGTGTGTGTGTGTGTGTGTGTGTGTGTGTGTGTGTGTGTGTGTGTGTGTGTGTGTGTTCACTGTCCATCCATGTGTCTGCAGTACGTATACATACAGCCACTCAAACACAGATCTAGTAGAGGTTCATACCAACAACGCACGCTGTTAAAAGACCCTTGTCCTCCACAGCAAACCACTGCAATAGCGAGAGGTTTTAACCAAAGTCCAAGCCAGGGTCAAGGCCATCGCAGCCAAAACAACCCAACCACGCAGCAGCGTCTCAGTCCATCCTGGAAGCAGTGAAGCGTGTCCAGCCCAACACACCCCAGTTACCTGACTATCAGTCACACCTTCTGACTCCTGACCCTCAGGAATCGTTGCTATGGGATACTGGCTTACGGATTTCACCTTGGGTTGACGAGACATTGTCCGCTCTGTGTTGACCTTGACCTCTTGGGACTTGGAGGCGGGGCGTTGCCGGGCGAACCGACCTTCTTGCCCGCCCTCATACACGTTAACTTTGACGGAGGTAAATTGCATGGTGCCGATTTTACTTTTGTCTTCCTTCTCTTTTTTCTCCTCGTCCTTGTCTGAAGGATCTGCGTTCTGTTGTTGGATATCAAAGTGGAAGGTACGTTTCGCGCTGAACTTGCGAGATTACTACTGTACACAGTCTCTTGATGCGCAAATAAAGGTATGGATATGCCCCAAAACAAACAACCCCCCCCCCCCCCCCCCGAAAATATCAACATAACAGGACAGATGGTCGTAAACGATTGTCCTCAAGCAAAACAAGGGAAAACAAACAAACAAACAAGAAACAACAACAAACAACAACAGCAAACAAACAAAGAGAGTTTTACCCGAAACAGAAGAAACTGGGGTCTACAGAGAAACGACAGGAAACGTACCGCTTCACCCATAGTTGAACATCAACACCAAACCTACAATGTTAGCCACTATCACACTGCTACGAATCTGTGCCATGACCACACACTCTCGGTTCTGCACACTGAGCAGTGCGTCTTTCAATGAACCATGGCTATAGTGACCTAATAATAATATACAGCAATATTCCATAACATAGCAAGAAAGCGCCATTCCTACAGCCAACAGAATTATGGGAACTATATCTATACAGTTAACACATTTTGTACCCCGCACGACTGTTCCATGTGTCTGACTCTTTCTCGCTTTTGTCCCTTTATGCAAAAACCAGGCAACATTTAGGGTTCACTCTTACTGCAGCAACCTTCGCCGCGAAATAGTCTTTGTTGCTTGCGCGGCGTTAAGCCCTAACTAACTAACTAACTAACTACTGCAGCAACCACGAGTATAATCAAAGTGAAACACTCCCCCTAAGCCAAATTTAAATCCACGCGGAGATAAATGTATTGTAATTTGCTTAGTGAGGCCACTGGTACACAAATGCAAACTTACTTGGTAGGAATTGAGTTAATCTTGTTTTCATTTATTCCTTTGAGATTCCTCCCTCTGAAAGAAGTCACACCTATCCCAAAGTCTAACAGACAGAACTTGAAAACATTGCGCCGCTGTCATAAAGAGTTTGGCTACCAAACTGGATTGTCTTGTCGCCCTCTAAAACTGAGTGAAAATATCACAAGAGACACACAACGCTGACAACCCGTACCATTCTCTAGATAACACAGTTTATCTGCCGGACACTACTACTACACACTCGCTCTACGTCTGACTTACGACTTCTGTTATAAACTGAATGATCAGGTGGTAAAACATCTACAACGGAGCCACAAAACAGCGTGAACATCAAAATCACGTTCAGTAAAACAAATAGTAAAATAAATGACGTGCTGAAAATTATTACTGTCAAGTGCAACATAAACTGCAACTGAAGCGGCTTGGGAAAAGAAAACAATTTGCATACACCTCTGGAAATTAGTTTGTCTGAAAGCAATCCTAAACTGCTTATACCTAATCAATGTAACACATGCAGATTTACGCTCGGTGAAATCCGTTTAATGCCAGGAATCGAGAGAGAGAGAGAGAGGGGGGGGGGGGGGGTAAACGGTTGCCATAAAGTGGATGAATAACAAGTTTGAATATAGAGCTCACAGAATTTAAAAAAACAAAACAAAACTGGAAACGATAGCAGAAAATGATCAGTGTATAATGTTCGTACCAATAAAAGAAACGTTCTTTTTTGTGGGGGGGGGGGAGGGGGGGGAGAGACCTTAAAACAAATGATATTCGCACGACTGTCAAGAAATGCCCTGTGTACAAGAAATATCTGTACCTTGCCCCTGCTCTGTCCCTTGCGTTTCTGCCAGTTGGAGTAGAGCGAGGTATCGGACCCCATCCGCATGGCCAGCTCGGCTTGGGACATGTTCACAAGATCCTGGGGGTCCACACCAAACTCCTCTGACTGGTGCTGTAACCCAACAAGGAATGCGTGTAGTTGAAACCATAGGAGCATTTGAAAGGCGTAACAACACAAATACAGCGTAGGGTCAAGTTTGGTGTGTATTTGAAGGGCCCTGTTTGGCGAGTGTGCTAAGTGATTTTGCTGTCACGATAAAAGCGTGATTTTGCTGTCATGATAAAAGCGTGATTTTGCTGTCATGATAAAAGCGTGATTTTGCTGTCATGATAAAAGCGTGATTTGGCTGTCATGATAAAAGCGTGAATTTGCTGTCATGATAAAAGCGTGATTTGGCTGTCATGATAAAAGCGTGATTTGGCTGTCATGATAAAAGCGTGATTTGGCTGTCATGATAAAGGCGTGATTTGGCTGTCATGATAAACGTGTGATTTGGCTGTCATGATAAAGGCGTGATTTGGCTGTCATGATAAAAGCGTGATTTGGCTGTCATGATAAAAGCGTGATTTGGCTGTCATGATAAAAGCGTGATTTGGCTGTCATGATAAAAGCGTGATTTGGCTGTCATGATAAAAGCGTGATTTGGCTGTCATGATAAAAGCGTGATTTGGCTGTCACGATAAAAGCGTGATTTGGCTGTCACGATAAAAGCGTGATTTGGCTGTCACGATAAAAGCGTGATTTGGCTGTCACGATAAAAGCGTGATTTGGCTGTCCTGATAAAAGCGTGATTTGGCTGTCCTGATAAAAGCGTGATTTGGCTGTCCTGATAAAAGCGTGATTTGGCTGTCCTGATAAAAGCGTGATTTGGCTGTCCTGATAAAAGCGTGATTTGGCTGTCCTGATAAAAGCGTGATTTGGCTGTCATGATAAAAGCGTGATTTGGCTGTCATGATAAAAGCGTGATTTTCATGGTTTTTAGTATTTGGTAGGGCAAGGTGCATGGCAGGGTGTTGCAACAAGAGGCAAGCTGCCAGTGAAGCTGGGACTTTTGGCGTGGTACAGCCTGCAGAAAAATAATAACTTCTTATGCTTAGTGTGTGGTAAAACAATGCCTCTTCATACAAGTTTTCGAGAAAATGTGTAAAATACTCACCGCCAGAAATTCCTTGAAGGTTTCTTCCACCTTGGGCAGCACCGCCCGCTGAACCTCCTTGAGAGTTTCGGACTTGGGCCGATCTTTCTCTGTGGCCAGGCGCTCTTGCACCCTTTCGCTGGCCAGCGGCGCGAATTTCTTGGCTGCTGGGTCTAGGTACGTTCTGCCGACAAGCATGACGATCCAGTCGGTGACTGTCCGTGACTGAGCCATTTCTACTAATTATTTCCCCTGGACTATTCCTCAAAATGTTGTCAAAAGCTGTGGACGGTTTGTTGTTGTTGTTGTTGTTGTTGTTGTTGTTGTTGTTTTCTTTTCTTTCTTTCTTTCTTTCTTCAACGATCTTTGAGGCAATAACTACAACTTACTTGATAATGTTACAGTTACTCACTTGTAGCACAGGATAATGTTACAGTTACTCACTTAAAGCACAGGACAACGGTCCAGTTACTCACGTGTAACACAGGATAATGTTACAGTTACTTGTAGCACAGGATAACGTTACAGTTACTTGTAGCACAGGATAACGTTACAGTTACTTGTAGCACAGGATAACGTTACAGTTACTTGTAGCACAGGATAACGGTACAGTTACTTGTAGCACAGGATAACGGTACAGTTACTTGTAGCACAGGATAACGTTACAGTTACTTGTAGCACAGGATAACGTTACAGTTACTTGTAGCACAGGATAACGGTACAGTTACTTGTAGCACAGGATAACGGTACAGTTACTTGTAGCACAGGATAACGTTACAGTTACTTGTAGCACAGGATAACGTTACAGTTACTTGTAGCACAGGATAACGTTACAGTTACTTGTAGCACAGGATAACGTTACAGTCACTCACTTGTATATATGTCCGGCCGCGACCTCCTTCTTCTGCTTGGCGTCCTTGACACTGAAGTAACCCTCTATCTCCTGGTAGAGGTGCATGAGGTTGGTGATCTCCTTACTGTCCTATGTCAGCCAGGTACTTGCGGAACATCGACATCACCCTGGCGACACACAACCATTATTATATCATGCCCCGTCACTCGGGAACACACTACCTGCCGGTCTGTGAGACTTCACGGACATAGATCGTGTCAAGTCTGACTTGAAAACGTATCTGTTCCGGCTGGGTTTCTGACAGGTCCGTTTTTTTCTTCCCGATTCAGCTGCTCTGTGCGTGCGTGCGTGCGTGCGTGCGTGTGTGTGCGTGCGTGTGTGCGTGAACACAGCATTGTTATCTATTGTGTTTTCATTGTAATCTGTCTGTGTACTGTAATTTTGCATGGCACTGTAACTATGTATCATTGATCTCAACATTGTTGCACACACTCGTCACTGTGATGTTCTGTACTGTATTGGGGGAGCCGGGGTGGTCGAATGGTAGAGCGTTGGACTTCTAATGCTCGGGTCGTGAGTTCGATCCTGGCTGGGGCCAAATATTTGTGCTGGCCTTTTCATCGCTGCCCCGTCTTTGATATCACCCTATGTGGTGGAAAAGGACGTTAAACCCCCAAACACCCACCCCACCCTTCTGTACTGTATAGTAAAAAAATAAAAGTTTTTTTTTTTTTTTTTTTTTAATAGTGGTGCACGCTGCTTATGGGAATATTGGAGATACCAGAGACGTGCGAAAGTGTTACGTATGTGTGTGTGAGATACTAACTGTCGATTGCTGGAGAGATCCTGGTATGTGACAGCCTTCTCCTTCTCTTCTCCCTTCTCCGCTCCGTCCGTCCCGTCCTCTCCAGCCTGCTCCTCTCCCTCCCCTGTGCTCTTCTGCGTCTTCTAAAACAGTGAAAAATAAGCCTGGCACGTGGACTATTTGTATTCATGCGCGGCGGATTTTTGTGATTTTTCTTGTTGTTGTTGTTCTTTCTTTGTTTTTTGTTTTTGTTTGTTTTGTTTTTTTTGTTTGTTTTTTTTTGTTTTTTTTTTGTTGTTGTTGTTTTTTTTTTGTTTGTTTTTTTTTTTTTTGGGGGGGGGGGTGTTGTTGTTTTGATGTTTGGGGGGCTTTTGTTTTTGTTTTGGTGTTTTAGTTGGTTGGATTTGTTTGGGTTTGTTTGTTTGTTTGTTCGGGGGGATTTGAAAGCATTTGTAGGGTGTAGGCATTATGTTTAGTAGGTATACCTAGCATTTTCTTTGAAATCCGTATCTATATTGTGTAACCAATACTTACAGCCGAGGCACCGGGTTTCTTCTTCTTGGCTTCTCTCTGTCTGGCGTACGCGGCCCTGATGGCTTTCTTTCTCTCCCGCTCCATCTCCTTCCTCCTCTCCAGGGCCTCTCGCTTCTTCTCCGCCCGTCGTTCATCGTCGATGTCCTCCGCTAGGATCAAAGCCTTCTGGAGACGCCGGGCCCGCTCTGAGGCAGCGGAACCTGGGTACCTGTCAGGGATAGATAGCACGGTTAATAAAATGGGGACTTTCATTGTACGCCGGTCTGTACTCGTGCTAACATCCCCCCCCCCTCCCAAATGTCTAGTAATGCATGCACCACACGAATTCATTGTTTTATCTAATATTTTTTACTTGTTTCTTGTTCATTTCTCTCTTTTTTTCTCGCTTTTTAAAATGTCCTCCCAAGTGGGTCACGGGCTAGGAGATTTGACTGAACCTGCACCCAGATTGCAAATGCATATATCAGCGTGTGTCGCCCTAGTTTGCACGGTGCGTTTAAATGTTCTTTCTGAGAACTAATCACCTACTTAAAAGTCTGCGCCGTCACAAAAATTGGCTTTAATCGGTTTACAAATTTGCTCAATCAAAACTTTATATGCCTAACATTACACCTTACAAATCGCACTGTATACACTGTTTAACAAGAACAAAAATGCTTAAAGGACTCATTTGTATGTTGTTTTCTTTGCAGCTGTGTGCAACTGTTTATATCAAGGATAACAGACAACGATTCAATGTCACTACACATATGGAGTCATTTAATTTTATTCAAATGAGTTCTGAATTTGGCAATTCACATGTCTGTAATATTTCGCTCCCAAAAACACTGACAAAAATTGTGAGAATTTATCGCTCCATAGCCACTGAAATAGAAAAGGGAGGCAGCTTTATAAAAATGCATCCCATCACCATGGTTGCTCGTAGCTTGAACCGAAAGCGCGCTAGCAATGATATATACTACGATAATACACCCTTCACCGGTCTATATCACATACATATTAGCATGAAGGCGTGTACATACTTAACAGACGTGCACAGTCATTACATTAACTGTCTGCGATATGCCCTAAAAATGAATAACGTAACCTAAATAATGTTTCGCAGTGCTGTTTACCGTTATCAAGGGGACAAGATGGAACGGTGGTGGGCGGAGGGGGCGGGGGGGGGGGGGGGGGGGGGTTGAGGGGTCAGAAAGAAGTGTTTCAGCCCGTTTTTAGTTGAGAGTAAGATTTATCGCATGTTTCACCCAGTATTACGATGTGTATCCAAAATCGGAACTGTATTCAGAGGTAATCAGAAAAAAAATGGAACAATCCAAACTAAAAGACTGCACTTTTCGACTTTGACTAAAGTGAGTTACACTGAGCTTAATACATTTGACCCCGTTTCCTCAGTGTCAGTCTTGTACTCTTTTTAATGCCTTGGGATGGGTGGGTGGGTGTTTGGGAGTTTAACGTCCTTTTCCACCACATACGGGTGATATCAAAGACGGGGCAACGATGAACAAGCCAGCACAATATTTGGCCCTAGCCGGGATTCGAACTCACGATCCGAGCATTGGAAGTCCAACGCTCTACCATTCGACCACCCCGGCTCCCCTAATGCCTTGGGAATGGATGCTAGAAACAGACACTGTTGTTTTGTTGTTGGGTTTTTTTGTTTGTTTGTATTTTTGGAGGGGGAGGTTGAGTAATTGCAAATGAGAATCACTACGTAACAAGGGCAGAAATAATATATTTAATTAAAACAGTGCGTGTGTGCGACAAATACATGCAATACATTCAACGATATATGTAGCAAGGCTTAAGAAAAAATGAATAGATTTACGATACACCACCACGCATGAACAAAAAATGCACTATGAACTTTGTGGAGCGAACAATAATATATATATGTACGCTTTACGTGCAACAAAAATACCATGGTGCATGAAATAAAGCAAACGCCTACTGATGGGACCGTCCATTTACGATGGTACAAACCAACTCTCGGAACAGCGATAACACACGGCCAAGTTTTAGGACGACAAAAAATATTGAAAGTAAATTTTGTGTCTGATTCTGATTCTCCCAATCTTACAACTTCACCGCAGCAGGGGAAAAAAAAAACACCAAACAACAACAACAAGAACAACAACAACCATCGAGAAGGATGAAAGAAAGAAACTGACAACAAACTGCAAAGAGGAAGTTTACCGTAATTAATGTCGTTAACTTCTTGTTATTTGTCAAAACAATGGTTTCATTTTTTTTTTTTTTTTTTTTTTTTTGGGGGGGGGTACATTTCGTTACTAACAAAAAAAAGGACAAAACAAAACCTTGCATTATGATTATATAACACCCAGTTTCGCATTATATAACGTCAACTGAAAATGGTCAGCTGTGATTCAAGACAAACGCTGTGCAAATTAAGCGTACACAGACAAACACATCTTAGCACCATCACCACGACAAAGTGTGTAGTCAGATAGGATATATACAGTGAGTAGATAGTGTTCACACACGTAATTTCTGTCACTTTGAGATTACCTGAGAGGCTGCAGTCTAGAGAAAGAGGAACATGCAAATAAGAGAGATGATGATTACATAAGAAGCGATTCAGGTACTAGATACACACCAATATCATGACAATCGTCAGGGACAACGGAAACATGCAAAGTGATATCATATGTTACGACTGATGAACAATATTCCGAAGGAAGTCTCTATGAAAGTATAAAAAAGGCTATATGACTATGATATCAGAAAGTCCAACTCAGTTACAACTACAGTGA
>JACVVK020000152.1:0-2500 GCA_018292915.2 Batillaria attramentaria
CTAGGTTCTACCATGATAAACAATGACATCTACATCGAAGTTGGGGGGGGGGGGTACATTTACTATTTCTTCACCATGCAGTTTTACGCCGGCGGTGTGTGCCCCGTGTGTGTGTGTGTGCCCCGTGTGTGTGTGTGCCCCGTGTGTGTGTGTGTGTGTGTGTGTGTGTGTGTGTGTGTGTGTGCCCCGTGTGTGTGTGTGTGTGTGTGTGTGTGTGTGTGTGTGATGCTAAATTTTACCAGCAACAAACCATCAGCAGAGAAATTTTACTTCTGTGAATACCATAATTCTGTACTGTGGTGAAATGTAAAAACTAATTCCATCTACTCCTTCTCAGCATCATGGTTCACAAACTGAAATGTTGGTGTTTGGATGTAGCAAGCCTTCGACAAAATAAAATATTGCTCGTGTCTGCTCTACAAACAAGGAAACGCTGGAACTAGGGGCAAAATAATTTTGTTTCCAGCAAGCCCCCAAGACTGCTACAGCTAGCGATGCTGGGTATTACGTTCCAACCTCAGTTCATGCCAAATGGTTAATTTTAGAAAACGATGTAAGAAAGTCACGAGTAATGGCATTGTATAGCAAGGCATTTCATCAGACAAGTCACAAGGATACACGACAATAAGCACACAGAGTTAGTCGGACGTGCAACGATCAAACGAGTTTATCACAGCTTGGTGTGTTTAGCACTACAAGGACTGTCAAAGAGAAACATGAGCGGAAAACTACGAAAAGACCGCATACAGCTCTGTGGGCGACCTTCACAGTGGCTGAAGGGTAATGCTTGCAGAAAGCTGTGGAGGTGTGAGCAGACACACACCCTGAATCGACCAATCAGCGCGCGCCTCGCTGCCGTCCTACCCTTTCGACCTCCCGACAACAACATAACAAACGATACAGCATGAGCTGGCAACTTGGCCGTCGGCCAAAACCGTTAAAATCACTGTTTCATACCGAACGTTTCCACCAGTACATACAATTTCATGTTTTTCACCACATGAGAAAAGACCTGTGTTGGAAAGAGAATCGGGACTTAGCAAGGCGCATTACATGTAAATCAGACACTGAAATGATGGTGAAAGTAAACTGAATAAAGGGTCATATGTTCGAAGCATTTGACGACTCATTCGTTATTTCTCCAAAGACGAAAGGCAGGTATTAGTCTAAAACACACTTCTAATGCGTTCACTGCGTGACAGACTGTCTGAAACAGAAGAACGCGCAAAACAAGTGTAAAACAAGCCGAGCCGCTTGACTCCTCGCTTATTTCGTCACCGCCACGGTGCACGCTGACGGCGAGGACGACGGGCAAGAGGGTGTATCCGTGTTTGCCTGCGCTGTGCTTCCTGATTCTGTACGATTTCGATAACACTTACCTTGTTGTATTTGCTAAGCTGGTCGTGTGTGGCAGGCATGGTGATGTCTTTCTGTCGGTTTACACGTACACTCCAAATTCACTGAGAAAAATAGAGATGTAGTGGTGCACACGTAGAAGCACGGTGCCTGTTATACGCAGTGGCGGGTACAAGCGCTAGAAGCGGTCTGACAAGCCCCGCGCCCTCGCTGGCTCAGTCAATAGCAGCGGCTGTGCCAGTTACATTCCCAATGTACTCATGTTTATTCACGAACCCTAGTGCCGTGTGCAAGATAAAGACGGGACCTTCTACCAAGTACAGCGCGATATTGTTCATTTGCAGTGCTACGTATGAGCTATTTCGCGGTTTGTCTCCAGGGGTCGGTGCTTCGGCGGCGGGGTTAGTGTGTCAACATGTTCAGGAGGTTGTGTGGTTGTCGGTTGGCTGGCGGCTTGAAAACAAGACAACATCCCAAGAGCAGAAACGCTCTATGTTCTCGGCCGTTTTCCTTGTATTCATGACCAGCTTGCATTTAGTCATTTCACGGATACACAAGTTCACGTGATCTTTTTCGTTATTACATTCACATTTCTCGTCACACCGCACTGTATTCATACCACACCGCACTCTTCATGAAGAGTAAAGTTAGTTACAGGTTGAACGCTTCTCAGTGTTACGTGACGCGGCCAGCGGATTAGTGGTGATGCAATCAGCCCCGGAGCGAGCAGATTATGACCGTGATTCTCCTCACAACCGAGGACACCGACGTTTGGTCTCTGTGAGGAACACAAGTTACGGCGTTGTCTGCAATTTATCTGAGCTGTCAGGGTTTAAATGTCATTAGCCACACGATTGAGCACGGTCAGTGTTTCTTGGAAGTCAGTAACGATGGGCGGCGTGGGGTGTCCGGCCGCTGTCACAAAGACTGACACTTGATGATTAGTCCTGGGAAAACGCTGAAAAACGGACGAAAACCACAACAATAATTATGGCCGCCACAGTGGTTTGTGTTATTTTGATGTTTAGCTTGATTCCATGTTTCTCAGTTTCTTTGACTGACAGCCTGTGCTCAGTTCAGTCGTGTGTCCGAGTCTCAGTCAGTATTCTTTTTTGTTTGGTATGTTTTGCCGGTTTTAGTCAGT
>JACVVK020000152.1:7500-17500 GCA_018292915.2 Batillaria attramentaria
ACCCAAACTGTGATATTCTCGAATATAATGATTCTTTCACTCCCCGGTGATTGTGGGTTCTCCTGCTGGTTGATCCTTACTGCCCATCAGGTGTTGATGTGGTTGCAGTTCTGTGTGTGTGTGTGTGTGTGTGTGTGTGTGTGTGTGTGTGTGTGTGTGTGTGTGTGTGTGTGTGTGTGTGTGTGCACGGTGTGTGTGTGTGTGTGTGTGCACGGTGTGTGTGTGTGTGTGTGTGTGTGTGTGTGTGTGTGTGTGTGTGTGTGTGTGTGTGGTTTTTGTTTTGTTTCCGGCTCTAGCTCTGTAAGCGCGTCGAGCTTACCGAGAATACAGTAAGCGCTGTTTAAGTATCCGTTAATCAGTATTCAGTTGATAGTAGTATTGCTATTATGATTATTAATTCTGAAAACCGCTGCATGCCAGTTGACAATCTACTTAGCACATCCCGTCATCAGTTTCCGACTCAGCGGGCCAGGCAGGCACTGATACATTGAAGACACCTAGTAACCAGTGGAAGCGGTCAACTTATAGAATTTAATCCTGGTAGCAAAAAGGGGAAATGATTATTTCCTGACCGATCTTACGATCTGTACTCCGAGTGCTGGGTTCAGTTTGTCGGTGAAATGCGCCACATGACTGCTACGCGAGACTGAGGCAAGTATGACGCCGCGCATTTATTTATTTATTTATTTATTTTACATGAGTGGAATTATTCCGGGCACTTTTTCAGTTGCGTACGTACAAGTGAACGCAGTTCGTGTGTGTATTCGCTAGGCTCATTTCTTCAGTCAAGCCGGCGAAACCTGCTCAAGTCTGTTTAAGTAGAACTAAAGTGACTGTCGGGATGGACGCGGACAGGACACGGCGCATGGAAGGCGCAAGTACCATGAATTATCACTGCATGCGCAAAAATGCCATAGTAATAACCGCTAGGGAGTTCGTCCGGCCACAAAGCCAACTTGTTTCGTAAAATTTTGTACCGGCGCGCGCCGCAAGAATCCACGAAAGTTTCGGCCGCAATTTCTATTCTGAAAAAGGGCCTAAACGTAATCTGCGCAATTCCAAAATATTTGTTCGAAAATGGACGTTCAGGTACACATGTACTACTACTACTAATAATAATGAGTATTGTATAGGCGCTTTACCCAATTTCGTGAATCGGCTCAAAGCGCCGCGAACTGAACCCAGCACGCACCCTCACGTGAATCACACGCATTCTCTCACACACTGGACATAAACGCATTACAATCACGTGGTGCGAAGGGTCAGCTCAGCTATTTAAATTTCGGAATTTAGAATTGCATTTATTTTTTTTCAAATTTGGTGGGCTGAACGTTTCCAAAGCAGAGGGGGAGGAAGCCGGAGTACCCGGAGAGAACCCCCTGACGATCGGCCCGAATGAACGGTGCCACATACGAGAAGGAAAAGTTCTTTGCCCCGAGTAGGACTCGAACTCCTGACCTCTCGCATTGGTGGCAAGTCTCTTAACCACTAGACCACCGACCGCCCCTGACTAGTACTCCAGTTACGCAATTTCTGCATCACGCGGCAAAACACTATGTCGAATCTTTTGTAAGATATGATATATAGAGAGAAAGGCACACATTGTTTGAACGTAATTATTTGGGTAAACGTACATCTGGAGATTCAGTGAGAAGCATGCGTAACTCACCGGCCGTCCACATAGAACAAATACTGTTGGAATTTCCAAGCTGCGATGTGTTTTGCTCTGGTGTCAGTCGAACGCGTGATGCAATCCAACTTAAAGGTCTACAATTTCATGAAAAAGCCTTATCTTCAGTTGAACAGTTTTTTGTTTGTTTGCTCGTTGTTGTTTTGTTTTGTTGTTTGTTTGTTGTTGTTTTTTAGTTCTGTTTTTTGTTTATGTTTGTTTGTGTCGGGTTTGTTGTTGTTGTTGTTGTTGTTTTTTGGGGGAGGGGGGGTGCTAAAACTCTGCGACAGTGCATTGTGTACAGTCAGCTCTGTCCTAGTTGCGGAGTTTTCAGCGCTTTCGACACCTCTGTTAATCCTGAACATGAGTTTGCGGAGAATCCGGATGTTTTGTGCTGTACAAGAAGATTTGTAAAAGCGACCTTTCTCGCTCACTGTCCAGTACGAGGAT
The DNA here is from genome assembly GCA_018292915.2 of Batillaria attramentaria. Lineage (NCBI taxonomy): Eukaryota > Metazoa > Mollusca > Gastropoda > Batillariidae > Batillaria > Batillaria attramentaria. Next base: position 9,620 of record JACVVK020000152.1, read on the forward strand.
AAAGTCACGCTCCGCTTTTTTTTCTTTTTTTGGGGGGGGGGGGGGGGGGGAGGGGGGGGGGTGGCGAAGGTTCAGAGACGCCGAAAATTGGAACTGTGATGTAGTTGACTATGCACGGTGCATGGCAGCAGAGGGGTTGTTTGTTTGTTTGTTTGTTTGTTTGTTTGTTTTTCCAAACAGTTTCCAGCGTTTTGTCGAACCGGCAGACCTATAATAACTAGTAGCAGGCTGTTTACTCCAACACACGGCGGCTCTGTGCTTTCCCAATGGACCAGAGTGCAGGCTGAAAACGCAGCAGCCGTTGGCAGACGTCCAGGTAACAGTTGGTGCGCGTGCGGAATATACGTCTCGTACTAGCTATTTTTGCCACAACCCCCCCCCCCCCCCCCCCCATCTCCCAACACACGCACGTTTCTTCCATCTTTTTCCTTCTCCCGAACCGTCTTCTCACCATCCCCACCCCCACCCCCCACCCCCAACAAACAAACATGCCGCAAAGTCTTCATTCAGTGTTTAACCTTCATCCAAAAAGGGAAGTTCTGAAAACGCTATCAAGAATGTACTTGTCTTGTCTGACATGTACTGTATTAATAGCAAGTTATGAACAATCAAACCGCCAGCTCTGATCGTAGGTCTGTACCTCTGAGCCCTGAGCGAAAAGTGTTGCCCATAAGAACTGTTGTTGAAGTTGTTGGTGATGGTGATGGTAGTGGTAGTGGTGGTTGTGCTGGTGATATTGGTGGTGGTGGTGGTGGTGGTGGTGGCGATGGTGGTGCTGTTGATGATATTGTTGATATTGTTGTTGCTGATGCTGGTGATATTGTTGCTGTTGTTGGTGGTGGTCACGGTGACGGTGGGAGTGATGCCGCTTATAGTACTACTGTTGGTACTTGAGACAACTAACACGCAGGAGGCTGGGTGTGTAGGGAAGGTGGGCGTTTAGAGGGGACAAAGTGATAAAGACAATGCGTGTATTGACACCAGCCTAAAAGAAGTGGCTATTATTGATTGCGGACACAGACGTACGCCCACACTCTTTGCGACAGCTTGCCATCGTGAATGTCTTATCTTGTGATTGCCTTCTCGGTTTCTAATTTAGCCACACGCCGCCAAGATGATCAATGCAGTGTATTGATCAATATCATGCAGCTATTTGTGCTAACTGCAATAAGTCACTGTCAAAGATTTTAACCACGGTGTTTTTGTTGTTGTTTTCCTCTTCTCTTTACCGTTCTTCTTGACACTTGAGTCTCTGTCATAAGTTTTTCCTCTGTCAGGTCAAACAGCATTCACTTGAAATCCGATTGCACAACACAAGGTGCATGGAACTGTCGGCATAAGCTTCCGAGAAATATTTCTTCCATTTTTGTTCAGCATTGTCTGAAGTAGCTCAGAAAAGTGTGCTGGAAGGATCATCGTAAAGAGACATAGTATAATAGATAATCATAATAACTGAGTATTGCTCAGGCGCTTTACCCAATTTCTTGAACTGGCTATGAGCGCCGCGAGCTGAACCCAACATGCACGTTCACGTGAATCACACGCATTCTCTCACATACTGGACAGAACACAGTACAATCACCGTCGTGGTGCGAAGGGTCAGCTCAGCAATTTAAGTTTTGGAATTTAGAATTGCATTCATATTTTCAATGTTTGTGTAGTGAACTGTGACATTTCAAAAGCAGAGAGCATAGAGGGTGGGTGAGTGTTTGGGGGTTTAACGTCCTTTTTCCACCACGTAGGGTGATATCAAAGACGGGGCAACGATGAAAAAGCCAGCACAAATATTTGGCCCCAGCCGGGATCGAACTCACGACCCGAGCATTAGAAGTCCAACGCTCTACCATTCGGCCCGGCACCCCGGCTCCCCGCAGAGAGCATAGAGACGTAATAATAAATGATATAAGACTGAACGTAAAACAACTCACATGTAATGTGTAAAGTGTGTTTTGTATTGACACATGTTCTGAGTATCATTGAGCACAGAAGCGGTTAAGTCAGCACTTTTGGGCTGACGATGGTCGCCGGTCAGCCGCAAAAACACTTCGGCGTGATACTCCATCTTCCAGAACTACAACTGAACCTGATACCAGTGCCGATAGCCTATTTTGCGCGAGAACAATCACACACGTGCGTTACACGTGCAAACCTTGTCAGGTACTGCGACTTTGCCGGTGGTGACGCCATTAGTATGCAGGTGCACAACTTCCCGTCATCCCCGGGCGTCGTCTTCCGGTGCCGGTTGGTTAACTTCCGGTATAACGGTGTTGTCGGAAGTTGGTATTGCGAAGACAATCGACACTAGCCTGCTAGTACAGATGGTCAGCATATTTTAAGGTCACGGCCGTCACGCGGTACTCTGTGCAGGACATCACAAGAAAAATGTCCTGGAACAGGCACAAAACTTGAAAACCACACCACGTCAGTCACTGCGACAACTTGACCACCCAGACGGAAACTGAAATAGCAGCTGCACAAGTTCAAGTGTGAAAAGTCGAATCAGTTGGCCTGGTACCGGGCAACATTGAGACGACGCCTTTGCCAAAGCCTTTGGTTTTCAAGACCTTCTTGGAGATATGTGTGTTTGGGGGGTGTGTGTGTGTGTGTGTGTGTGTGTGTGTGTGTGTGTGTATTTTGTTTTTTGTTGGGTTTAATTGTTCGTTTGTTTGTTTTTGTTGTTGTGGGTTTTTGTTGTTGTTGTTGCTTTCTTTGTTTTTGTTTGTTTGTTTTTTGGGTTTGTTTGTTTGTTTGTTTCGGGGGGGGGGAGCGGAGTTTACCCTCTCTAAGATCCTCCTTTCAAATTCAAGTCTATTATTCAACCACGTCAGGTAATTATTCTTCACGATTACAACTGCATCTGCATAAATTCACTGTCGGGGTGTTTCTTCATCAATCTTTATGATGCTTTTTAACTTAGTGCTACATGTACTGAACTTGGAAATTCAAAATATTGATTTTTATTCCATCTTCCCCTCCGACTCAACCCTATTCCCACTTCCCTCCATTGTGATCGACCCCAAATCCGCATCTGCACGACACAGTAAACTGCTGTACTGCCAGGTGGACGGATGTTTAGCGGGATCGCTGTCAGGTCACAGTAGGACGCAGAGCACACACACACACACACACACACACACACACACACACACACACACACACACACACACACACACAGAGATGTCCCTCACTAAAGCTCCACTGTGATCACACCACGTGCATACCTTGAAATCTATACTTGTTACCCCTCAAATGAAACATTTCAAGATGCTTATCACCACGGCAAGGTTATGTACCAACTCCTCAAGTTACGGACTTGGGCTTTGCTATATTCTGAAAAGCCTTTTGAAGCATCGTTTCACCTTCGCATCTTAAGCGCCGTCTGGTCACCTATCCCGTCACAGGGTCTGATCAGTCGGACGCCCCGCACGTTGGTGACATCATAGTGTTCGCGAGCCAAGGCCAGGTGAAGGCGATCAGTGTCCAGATTAAGGTCAACCCTGCCAGGAACCAGGAAAGCGTCGAAGATGCTGAAGTCTGAGCCGCACAGCCGCGCCTCATGATGGTTACACAACATTAACAGCTTCCGAGCATGTAGTAGCAATTCCGCTAATTATAATAATTTTTGCCCCTTTTTAAAGTTGTGTGCGGCAGAGTAAAAAAAATCTGGGGCTGTTTGTTGCCGGCTTTGCAAATAAGTGTCATGCCAGGTAATAGCAAAAACTGGGAAAAATGAGCCTGGCATGTGGACTATTTGTATTCATGCGCGGCTGGCACAAGAGCTAGCAGCGAGACGACAGAGGAGTGAGGGGGTATGTGGTCGCTGCTAGCACTGCAAAAAATCCGGAATATTTGAATTTGTTGAAATTTACTCTACACATGAGACTTTGGCTGCTGGTTTTTTTTGTTTTTTTTTTTGTTTTTTTTGTTGTTGTTTTTTGGGGGGGAGTGAATTTTAATGCATTTCTAGGGTGTCATGTGCAGCGTTATGTTTAATATACAGCATGTTCTTGGAAATCCGTATCTGTGGTGCGTAGCCTGATCACGGCATGACTGACCAAATCCGGTCACGGCAAGCCAGCCAGTACAGTTCACGACTCACCCTAGGCGAAAAATGACGGGCTCTCTGGTGCCGCAGTACGCACGCCACCTCAGGTTTGAGTTGGAATTTTCGGGCTTAGTTCTGAACTAAATACTAGTGTAGTTGACCGTATGACGAATTATTCTTGCGGCTACAGCCGGACAGGCTTCCATGATTCAATTTTGTGCTTGGTGGTTGGAACTGGTTGGAATGGTTCAAACAAAACTTACGCATGTAAAAGTACGCATGAAATGACAACTGACTTGTAATTCAGTTAAATAATCAGACACGCGGTGTAACCGTTTCCTCCGCTCCAAGCGCAAACTTGAACTAATTGAAACTTGAATGATTACCACCAGGAACCAAATACAAGGACACGGCAGACTTGATTATTTCCAGAGATACATATGCTAATGAGTAATAGTCATGCATGTAACCACATACTGGGCCGTGACCGGTACAAGAGAAAATCTCCGCTCATCATTGAGACGCCAGCTATTGAATTTTCGCTGTAATCCGCCAGCCGCGGCGTGTTCCGTGTGGCAATTGCCCAGTTCAGTTCAGTTTGACGTCACGCCAAATTGTAATCATGTCAAGTTAATCTGGGCAGTTCTGTAACGGACATTGCAGGGTAGTTTATAACAGAGGGTAAACACAAAGTTTAGCCCACGGTGTAGTGCTTGGTCAACCCTGTGGCGTACTGTCTGCTTCAAACTGTTTTTTTTTTTTTTTAAGGGGGGGGGGGGGGGGGCGAGTAAAGGGGTTCTGGAGAAAATTCAGTATCAGAAAATTACTAATTTGTGAGTAAATTGGTCTGTTTGGTCTTTCGGTCTGCCGGTTTGGTTTGGGTTTTTTTTTTTTTTTTTTGGGGGGGGGGTTGGTGTTCTTGATTGTTTCGTTTTTGTTTTTCTCGCCACTGATGAATGGATACTTAACTACTTATCATACAGTAGTACTTTATTGGGGAAAACGAAGCAGTTGATCACACTTCCCCCCCCCCCTCCCTTATTTTTGGCCTTTTCCTGATGATCGATATCTCTTCGGCGATCGGGATGGAGCATCAGTATATCCGGGAGTACATCAAGTTCAGCATTAGTCACCATTAGTTAGCAGTCTTCCTCACTTACCCTTGACCTAGCCGTTAATTGCAGTTTTGATATGCATAGTCAGAGAGGAAAAGTGCGAATCATAAATTTCTTCCAGTGGCGGCCGGGAGAGAACTAGAAAGGGCATGATGGGTGACAATTTGCCAGTGTGGCCATTATGCCCTAATTCTCGCTAGAACAGCCAGCACAGAATACCAGGGGTGAAGGACTCCACAACAGGCCAGGTATCTATAAACGGACATTGCGGGGTAGTTTATAACAGAGGGTAAGCATTTAGCCCGCGGTGTAGTGCTTGGTCAACGTCTGTAAGTGCCGCATCAGTCTTACGAGCCCTGAGGTCATGGAGAGTTCACCTCACGGCCTGCTTCACATGATCCGACGGGGAAGAACCGGTCTCTAGAAGCCCCGCATGAGGGATATGGAGGTACCGTGGGTCTCGGGCTCTGGTCGCACGCCGGTGTGCAGTTCATGGCGGGTATTGATAGTCAATAAGACAGTAAACTCCAGTTCCTTCAGTCGGTGTGTGCATACTGTACATCATGCTTTGTGATTGTGAAGGTCCTTTGGCGCGAAACGTCTTTGGGTCCTCAGGCCGGGACCGAACCTAACGCGGTCAGTCCACAATCGAAATCACTGAGTGTTGTAAACATCTTGGGTCAAAGCATAATTTGGCAGAGCGTTTTGTGTTTTGGTTGTTTTTTTTTTTTTTTTTTTTTTTGGGGGGGGGGGGGGTAAGGTTTATCAAAACAAAATCTGGTCGAAAGGTCTTGACCGAAAGAGTAACTCAGCGGTGGACAAATCAGTTCCCCTCTCACCATGTTGACAGAGACTGAGTAGCAGAGCGTCCAGGTCTCTTCAGTACGGCCGCGGTGGCGCAACAATGGAAAATGTTTACTATCATATGAGTGAGTAGGGAGTCAGTGCACGGTTATGTAAGACGTGATGTATCTCGTCCGCCTGGTGATCGACTGGAGCAGTCAATATTCACCGGAAAGGGGAGGCAGGGGGTAGTGTCAGTGCAACAACGCCCAAAACGCTACCTTTCGTGCAACTGAGAAAAAGGATGCCGTCATTTTTTCATTTTCCTAAATGTGATAGCACTCGTACAAGTTTCGACCAGATCGCGGTTTTTGTTGTTTCAGTTTCATTGTGATTCTCTCTCTCTCTCTCTCTCTCTCTCTCTCTCCCTCTCCGGCTCTCTCTCTCTCTCTCTCTCTCTCTCTCTCTGTTTATCGTTAGTACTTAATGTCTTGGCCATTTGCGGTACACTGTGCACACTGTACATCTGTACACTTAGTTATCCTTCGGGACCCTCAGAGAAGTCACTGTGATTACTTCAGTAACGAGACATTCACGGTTGGCAGCCCACCAAAAAAGGGCCGCGCGGTAATTGGGGACATGTGAACTTGAACTTGACCTCACAGGGACCCGGCCCCACATTGACCACAGGGACACCAGTAAGTAAGCGCTAAAACCTTCAGTGACATTAACCAAACGCGCTATAAACCAGCACGCTGACACAGCGTTGTAGGGAAACAGTCACCCTACAGCGGGCTGCTGTGATTGGATAGGAAGCTCTCGTCATGTACAACACATTTGCATACATCATTTTACATAACTCATTCTTATTTTTTGCTGCGTGGCTTTGCACACGTTTCAATATAAGAAACAAGCACGGTAGACTTCGGGCGATGATGTTCATCCATGCATCATCAGTCACTAAATCCTAGGGATAAACCACAAGCTACCATATTTCGTCCGAACAATACCGCTCTTGCCTTGACCCAGACCATGAACTAACTCCTGGACTGAGCTAAAGTTCGCCAGCTCCTCATGAAATGATTCGAAATAAACTGTCCAGGATACCACGACGGGAGGTCAATCTCTAATCTACAGCTACTGTCACATATACACTGTATGGCAAATCTTCGATGTCGCTGAGTCTTCTCAAACATTGACTTTAAAGAGCACCTTGCCGGCCAATGGTGATAACTGAAAACTTCCAAGTTACGGCCTACACACCCTTCGTTTTTGAAAATATTCTGCAGTCTTTCAAGTACGGGTTCAGTTTCCAAATTCCCCAACCCGACGCCAAACGCAGGCATTTGTAAAACTCCTCACCACCTGTTGCATGAATGAATATGGCAAATCTCAGTCTTTACTAGTAGGCTTTCTTTTGTCGACGGACTCGGGGGGGGGGGGGGGGGGGGGGGGGAGGTCGCGTTGTAGCCAAAGTAAACGTGCAGTGAGCAACTCCACTCGCACATTTACTCTAGCACGAACTGTGTACAGCAGAGACTGATAAAGTTCTAATCCTGCGTCACCCACTAAAAGCGAACCAGGCAAGACAAATGATAATGATACTTGTATTTCTTTGCCACTGTCAGTGTGACACTCTGCCCGCTTCACTATCAGAGTCCTCAGACCGCCTAAGAAGTAGATAGGACTAGATGGTTGTAAACAGTGTCAACTGAGTTCACTGTGCACCAAATGCTATGTCGCAGTTATGGTCTAGCAGCAGTACGATGAACCCGGTAGGTAATTCAGTAAGTGACGGACGTCGTAAAAGCTCGTTTTGAACAGATCTTTTTCAGCGTGTCTCTACAGGGGTTCAACATGTCCTTAGACTGACGCATGTACACGGGGTAGGCTGTCGACATCCCATTGAAATTTGAAGTATCCGACCGTGACGGGGCG